>JAUKPP010265654.1:0-11556 GCA_032273245.1 Phyllaplysia taylori
ACGTAAAATTTGGAGGTCCCGCCTCGTAAATGACCTTACAGAGTTGCATGGGGCGTTAAACCAAAACCAAACCAAAAAGTAACCAAATAATCACTCCTAGTTTATCCGGATTGCCTTCCACACTGGAGCCATCCCCGAGAGGCACCGTCACAAGATTCCCATCAGCGCGTATCCCGAGCCTGTCAGCGTCAGAACTTGGAGCATGAAGACCCGCCTGTCCCGTGGACAAAGGCTGTTGTCACTGGAAGGCGATACGTGGCTTAAACCTGCCTAGAAACATCTCAAACATTTCCTGCGGAGTGAAAGGAAAAGAATATCATGACGACCCCATGGGAGGCTCTTGTCGCCCCGGATACTCTTGGCTGCTTATTATTTTGACAAGGCTTTGAAAATATGCAGTGCATTTCAGTTTTAATGACTTTCCGCGGTTTTTTATTATAGGACTGTCAGCCACAATAGGAGCTGGAACATAGAGCTGATGGAATTAATAAAAAGTAATAAAAGAATTTAAAAAGGAAGAAAAGAAAGAAATCCCGAATAAGAATTTAGAAATAATAAAAGAGAAAATGTGTCTGCTAAGAAGGCAATGTTTTTATTAAGTAACCCGCGGTCTTGAAATATCACCAGAAATTAATTTCAAATCTTTGGCTTGCGTTGGATTAACTTCCATTGACAGCCCATCTATTTCAACATGGAGTCATACGATACTCCTTTGTCAATTACAAGCTTAAGGTGTTCTCTTTCTCTGCCAGGATGCAAACAAAAGATTAGCAAGAAAAAACAGAAATTCCTCAGTGAATGGATAGAAATTCACGTCCCTTCTTGTTTGAGATCATGCAACTAAGAGAATTCAATTTTAAGATAAGAGGTAAGATGTTAAAACAGAATCCAGTGCTTCAAGCAAAGGCAGTGTTTATTCCTTTTATCTCTTAGAACTTAGCGATGGTGTAAGGGAATTTCAAAGGAAATCGAAAAAAAGCTTTACCTCCAACAATTGGAGAAAGAGAAACGTTCAATTTACTCGATCAAACTTATAATGTAGCCTATATATTTTCCACTTACGTGGCTTCTAGACCTATCCTTTGTACTACAGCATAGACGTCTTGACTCACCATGCTAGAATGTGAAAGTTAATTTTCATACCGTTTTTGGCTGAACCCTTAAATCTAAGCGTTTCATGTGATGTAATATTGGATTGGATTTCTATTGCGCATTCTCCGCGCGACAGCGAGCCCTATGCGCTTTACAATCAATTATTATACCTCTGTAGATCAAAGTTATTTAGAAACATCCATTTCATGAGAAGCATACAGTGCGAGCTGTCATTTTACAACCATTCAAACACCAACATACTGACAACATTGTCGACTTGGTGGACCATCTTGGTTCACAAACCGGCGCTGTTGTGTAATGGTTAAGCTCTTCGCCTGTCATGCGGAAGACCCCGGTTCGATCCCGAGCGCAGACGATCTGGGGTTTTCTCTGCTGGGATTTTTCCCCTCTCAGCCCGGGTTGGCCCTGGCAGGCAGGGTCGAAGTAGCCAGTCTCTTAAATGACCTTGCAGTGTTGCAGGGGACGTAAAATTGGTAACCAAACAAACTAATTGGTTCACAAAATTCGTCAAGCAACGATCGGTGTTGCTACCATCAGTATAGATGACCACTGCGGTGTGTCTCGAGAAAGCCATTATTATATCAACACTGGCTAACCTTTCGGTGGTGTAAGGGATGTAAAACTAGTAATCAAGTCAAACAAAACCGTAGCTAACTAGGCAGTTGCAGAGCGGTGGCTAACAAGGGCGGTGGTCCAAGTACTTGTCTTTCCCTGAAGACCCCGAAGAGAAAGAAACGACCGGCGTTTGTGATGTAATGATTAGGCGCTTTGCCTATCACGCAGGGGACGTGAGTTCGAGGCTCGCGTGGGACAGGTTTTTTTAAATCAAGTATGTCTCCATTTTTCTCCTGGGACAATGCCCCTCTCAGCCCGGGTTGACTCTGACAGGCAGTGACTTCAGTTTGCTGGCTTAGGCGGAGCGTCCACTGATCTGTTTTGTCAGCTGCAGGCCAGGCTCATATGTATATATCATATAGATGAGGGTGGCCTGCAGCTGACAAAACAGGTCAGTGGACGCTCCGCCTAAACAGTAAAAATCTCCACTATTCGCAAAGCAAAAGAACTGGGGAAAGTAATTCTTTTTAAAAAGAAATTCAACTGTCGACATTAGCAGATCGCAGATGCATAAAAACTGCACTCAAGTAACCTCAAGCCGTATCGTTACGTGATTCTCGTCTGCTTGCGAACTGCCTGATAACACCTACCACCAACTTGTGACCAAGGTTTTGCGATTTTTGCTTCCCCGTGATTTCATTACTTGTTTTAGAATGCCTATTGTTGGGGCGAAGTGATGAATAACAGAGCTATTCTTAAACGTCCAGTGGTCGTATGCATGAGGAATTCGAAGACTTAGTTGGCCGTACGGGCTACTACACCTAGGCGCATATTTTGGACGAATTTGGCATGCATGGAAATTGGAGGCTACGCACGATGTAAGTGTCGTTAGTAGACCTCCCCCACGGGCGTAAGTTTTGGGGAAACTTACACCGGGTGTACGGTATGGGAATTTTCGCACAGTGTAGACTTGCGAGTGTTTCGCGCATCCGAATTTCTTTTTTTCTCCTAGGTGTAGCGTTCTATGCAGTCGTAAGATCGGACTTAAGCCATTTTGGAAGCACCGTGAGGATACTTAGAAAGAGAAGAAACCTGAATGAATCCCTCTAAAAATTACACAAAACAGAAAGAGGAAAGAAATCCGCCAAAAATACACCCCTTTCAAGGTAATGAAAAAACACAAACAAGATTAAATCAAAGAAAAAAAAAAAGAAAAGCATAGAATTGCATCGAAGAAATTCCTTCCACATCAAAATAAGTATAAAAAAAAAGTAAATGAATGCAATAAATTTTAAAAAACCAAAAAAAAAAAAAAAAAAAAAAAAAACCAACAATAAAGTGCCCAGAACAAAAGGGATGAACGCAAAACGAATCCAGGACACCGATTCATCAAAGCTCAAGTTTTGCTCATGCGCAGTTCCACCCCTGGGGTAACCGCCTTACCGTCTTGAAGACAATAACGAAGACAATTTGTCTCGCATTGTCCCGCCTCCTCTCGTGACAGAAACGCGATATTGTGAGACCACCGAGTTACAAGGGCGGAGAAAAACCAGCCAAATTACCTCCAGTTTATGGCGCAATTTGGTCGTGCGTAAGAAATATCACACGTGGGTTGCACTATTGGCTGGTTGTTTGGCAAAGGGGCAAATACTGCAAAGAATATAATAGTCTATTCGCCCCTTTGTAATGGCACCAGCGTATTGTGCACGATGTAGATCTATTCAGTTCTTCGTGAACAAAGAAATAAAGACAGTATCGGGTAGAATCCAAGCAGATCGGGTCAGTGACAATGAGAAAGAAGGACAAGTGTTAGGGTTAGGATTAGACTTAGGGTCTCACTCCAACCCTAAATCCTAATCTTACTAACCCTCACTCTAGCCCTAACCCTGACTTAAGCCCTAACCTTATATTCTGTTACTTGTAACAAGACTTTTGGTCACGTTGACCCGATCTGCGTAGGCCTATACCCCACCTTCTCGGATGCTCATGGTAAATGTTGTTTTTGTTGTTGCTGCTGTTATTATTGTTGTTGCTGTTGTTGTTGTTCCCGAACACTAACTTATATATTAATTACTCTTCAAGTTATCTAAACGGCCGACAGAGTCACAGCGGCGCAGCTTTGCACTGTACCCCTGAAGTGAAGAGCCTTAAATTGGTCCCTTAATAGTGCAAGAGTGTAATGCTTTGGTTAGGTTTTGTTATCAGTTTTACGTCCCCTGCAACTTTGTAAGGGCATTTAAGAGACGGGATACTTCGAACCTGCCTGTCAGGGCCAACCCGGGCTGAGAGGGAAAAAATTCCAGCAGAAAAAAAACCCAGATTGTCCGCGATCGGGGATCGAGCCGGGGTCTTCCGCATGACAGGCGAAGAGCCTAACCATTACACCACAGCGCCGGTGTGCAGTCTCAAGACCTCTCCGAACCGAACGACTGCTAAGTGCAGCGAGGTCATTGATTTATACTGCCAGTATCGATGGCCGCCGCCCGGGCAAAATTCAAAATTAACCCCTACCCAAAAATACTTTGTAATGGTTCTGGGCGCCTAAATGACCTTATAGAGTTGATGGAACCCTAAAACCTTAACCAAACAAGCAAACAATCCAGTATCGATGTGTATGTCATGTCGGTTTGATGTTGCCAGATTGTATTTATTTCATTTTCTGGAAGGACTCGATACTAATGTCCTACGGTAGGCTTGCAATTTTTTTCTTAGTCGGCCACGCCACAACGGTAAATTTATTCTGCGCCTCGATGCAAGCCAATGATGTTACAGAAAAACTAGCAAACAAAAAGAATAATGATAAAATTCAAAGAAAAAGATAAAGAAAACTATAAAAACGACATTATGACACATTAGTGAACAACACAACAAAAAGAATAATGATAAAATTCAAAGAAAAAGAAAAAGAAAACTATAAAACGATATCATGACACACAAGTGAACAATAAAACAAAAAGAACTTTAAAAATCACCATTATACTTTAAAGACGCAAAAGGCAGCGACAAACGTCTAGACTGCGCCTCGCCATCCCTCAAAGGCGCGCTCTGATTGGCTGTGGGCTTCGTGACGTCGTTTGTGTCCGCCATGCGGCTCACAGTCTTATCCCTTCTGCTCAAGCGCAAACACGTCTATAGTTCGTCCGTGATTTAAAACAGAAAGCGAAGAATGTCTGACTCAAAAGACGCGAGTTGCTGGGAAAACAGAGCGCTCTAATTCTTGTTCATACACTTAGCAGAGCCTCTGTTGTGTGAGTAGGAAAAAGATCTGGTTCGAACAATGTTTGAAGAATAAAAAAGGAAATTGTATAGTTTTTCGATCGAATGTTCGATCGAATAAAAGTCGCTTTGGTCGCATCACGGTCAGGTCTAACGCACTATCTCCGGGGGTTGGTAACTGCAATATGTAAAGTGAGTAAATTCTTAGAAAAAAATAAACCATGGCTCGTTAAAAAAGGGGGAACATCTTGTCAGGTTTTAAACAACTGGATCTAGCGTGTCGAAAAAAAAAGGTTTAAAAAAAAAAGAAAAAAAGATTTAAAAAAACAATCATAGCTTTTTTCATATTCGATCAAACAGCTTTTAGCCCACCTGCTCGAGACAAAACCTTCAGTCGACTAACCAAACAATGTTCGAGCAGTGTGCACCCTTGACTCAGTCCAACCGCTCGTCGTAGTAGTGTGGGTGTCTTCACAAAAACGCCAACGATCTCGGATTTCTTTTTCCACATTACCCCTGATACGCCGGTATTTGCCCAAGTTATTATGCTAATTAAAGAAGAAGAAACTAGCCCGGGCATCCGAGGCTTGAAAGAGAGACGCGACTGAGCAAACATAGACTTGCGGCATTGACTGAAATATAGACAGCTTCGAGTCATGTGTTTCGACAGAGTTCAGGCTGTGGAGAACGACATGTTTCTAAATGTTAAGTTGCTGCCCTATATTAGATGGTCATTTTACGATACTCATAGAGAAAAAATGAAGAAAAAAAAACACCCTAGAAAAACGGCTTTAAAAAAAATAAAAAAATAAAAAAAAATAAAAAAAAAGCCCTCTCAGACCCGGTTGGCCCTTGCAGGCAGGGTCGAAGTCGCTCGTCTCTTAAATGACCTCACAGTGTTGCAGGGGACGTAAAACTGGTAGCAAAACTCGTAAAACCAAGTATTTTTTACCGAGTTCAGGATGCGTAGAACATGTCTCTAAATGTCAAATTGTGGTCCTTTATTTGGTGGTCATTTTATGATATGCATAGGCTCTCTTCATAATATATTTCCAGTTGAGGCTGTTTGGTGACATGTTTTACGTCCTTTGCAACACTGTAAAGTCTTTTAAGAGAAGCCAACCTGGGCTCACAGTAATAAATCGCAGAAGAAAAATCCTACATCGTCCGCACATGGAATCAAACTCGGGTCTTCCATGTGATCAGTAAAGAACCTAATCATTACACCACACACGCTTGTGTTTAGGCTGTATAGAACATGTCCCTGAATGCCAAGGCTAAAAACAGCCAAAGAAGCTGGCGCATCTATAAACAACTAACTTTAAACTAAATAAATGTCAAATTGTGGTCGTTCATTAAAGTGGTCACTCAGGGCCAACTTGGACTGATTTGGTTTGGTTTGGGCTTAACGTCCCTTGCAACACTGTAAGGTTATTTAAGGGATGGGCTACTTCGACCCTGCCTGTCAGGGCTGAGAGGGACACCGTCCCAGCAGAAAAACGGAGATATACTTGATCAAACAAACTGCCCTACGCAGGCCTCGAACTCACGTCCTCTGCGTGATAGGCGAAGAGCATAACCATTACACCACAACGCCGGTAACTTGGACTGAGAGAATCGTTCAAACTTAATTGTTTATAGAGGCACCAGCATCTTTAGCTGTTTTAACCTTAGGACTGATTTAGTTTGGCTTGGTTACCAGTTTTACGTCCCCTGCAACACTGTAAAGTCATTTAAGAGACGGGCTACTTCGACCATGCCTTTCAGGGCCAACCCGGGCTGAGAGGGAATAAATCCCAGCAGAAAAAACCCTACATCGTCCGCGATCGGGTATCGAACTGGGGTCTTCCGCATTCAAGGCGAAGAGCCTAACCATTACACCACAGCGCTGGTAACTTGGACTGTCGAGAGGATCGTTCAAACTTAATTGTTTATAGAGGCACCAGCATCTTTAGCTGTTTTAACCTTAGGACAGAGAGGAACAGAGGAACAAAGACGTTTGTCAGACGGTGGAACCGAACCCTTGTCCTCTGCATCACAGGCGAAGAACTTAAACTTCATCATTACACCACAGACGTCGGTCGGTGTCTGCGTGTTCATCGAAGCGTGGAGAACTGATTTAACCTTTGGCGATAAGAATAATAATAGCGTGTGGGATAGCGCCCCGGTTGTCTGTCTGAGGTTGGTACAATGGCACGAGGGCCCCGTGCTGCTGAATGAAGCCTTCAGAGTTCTGATGTCTGGATGGAGAAGCCAACATCTGAATTTCTAGCCCAAATTCATTTATTTAAAGTATAGTTATCGTGAATTATTTGATTTTAAAAGATTGATGTATTGAAAAATTATATGAAAAAAAAAATTAAAAATACATAAGATAAAAAAAACAACTGGATACCCAGCATGAATTTCTATGCCAAATTCACTTGTTTAAAGTTTAGCAATCGTGAATCATTTGTTTGTACAAAATAAATGTACATGTATTGAAAAATAATGTTAAATAAATAATAAATTAAAAAAATACATAAGATAAAAAACTGAACATCCGTAGCCTACCGTGGTCCGGTTTGGTTTGGTTACCCGTTTTACGTCACCTGCAACACTGTAAGGTCATTTAAGAGATGGGCTACTTCGACCCTGCCTGTCACAGCCAAACCGGGCTGAGAGGGAAAATCCTAGCAGAAGGAACCCAGATCGCCGCTCTCGGGATCGAACACGGGTCTTTCGCATGACAGGCGAAGAGCCTAACCATTACACCATCGCACCGGTCTCTCTAGTCCAATCCTAATAGAGCTGTCCCAAACAAAATTAAAGCGAGTTTTCCCATTTTTCAAGAAGGGGGAGGGGGTGTTGGGAGTGGTCAGTTCTACTGCCTCGGTGCACTGTAATAGAAAATAACCTGGGTTTTTCTAGCATTAACACTGAGTATGGCCATGGGACTGTGCTATAATTACTGGGAATTTTTGTAAAAGAAATTTTGAAAACAAATAAAAATATTTCACTATAAAATAAACAGTATTGCGTTTTACCACCTTGGTCTGGTATCGAGGCTAAAACACCTAAAGAAGCTGGTGCCTCTATTAAAGAAAAAGAAAAAACCTCGGTGTGGTATCGACATCCCAAATATGGAAGAATAAGTTTTATAAGAATGGTAGACAAAATATGACTCCTTTATCAGTAGTTATGATCATCTGAAACTTTTTTTTTCTTCTTTAATTTTATTTCCGAGCCCGCCAAAATTTCGAAATGTCAAATACAAGGTTTTTACTTCAGACGTGAGAGTTGTGAGTGGTAGAATCCCCGGGATTGGGGAGAACAGCCCAGTCTATTATGTTGGTGAGAGGATACCAGGCGGTCACATGAAGACGACAGTCAGAGAGGCCACTGTCACTGCTGGAGCTTGGCGCATCCTATTCGTCCTATCTTACTCACTCTACCTCTACTTCTTTCAATGTCTTCTCTCACTCCTTGTTTCTCCTTCCCCTCTACCCTCGTCTTTGGAATAATGGTTAGGCTCTTCGCCAGCTATGCGAAAGAACCGAGTTCGATCCCACGGGTGGGCGATGTGCAGGGTATTTTTTACTGTTGGGATTTTACCCTCACCCCGGTTGACACTCACCACAGGTAGAAGTTAAGTAGCCCATCTCTTTAATGGCCTAACGGTGCTGCAGGGGACGTAAAACTGGCAACTAAATAAGGAAGTTATAATTTGAAAGGCTAAAATTATTTTCGATCAACGCTAAAACTTTAAAATATTGGATGCTAGGTTTTTACTTCAGACGTGAGAGTTGTGAGTGGTAGAATCCCCGGGATTGGGGAGAACAGCCCAGTCTATTATGTTGGTGAGAGGATACCAGGCGGTCACATGAAGACGACAGTCAGAGAGGCCACTGTCACTGCTGGAGCTTGGCGCATCCTATTCGTCCTATCTTACTCACTCTACCTCTACTTCTTTCAATGTCTTCTCTCACTCCTTGTTTCTCCTTCCCCTCTACCCTCGTCTTTGGAATAATGGTTAGGCTCTTCGCCAGCTATGCGAAAGAACCGAGTTCGATCCCACGGGTGGGCGATGTGCAGGGTATTTTTTACTGTTGGGATTTTACCCTCACCCCGGTTGACACTCACCACAGGTAGAAGTTAAGTAGCCCATCTCTTTAATGGCCTAACGGTGCTGCAGGGGACGTAAAACTGGCAACTAAATAAGGAAGTTATAATTTGAAAGGCTAAAATTATTTTCGATCAACGCTAAAACTTTAAAATATTGGATGCTAGGTTTTTACTTCAGACGTGAGAGTTGTGAGTGGTAGAATCGCCGGGATTGGAGAGACCAGCCCAGTCTATTATGTTGGTGAGAGGATGCCAGGCGGTCACATGAAGACGACAGTCAGAGAGGCCACTGTCATTGCTGGAGCTGGGCGCATCCTACATGCTTCGCGCATTCTTTCTCCTCACCTCTTCTTTCACTCATTTAGCGCCCCCCTCCCCTCCCTCTCCCTTCGCCCTATCTTACTCACTCACTCTGTCTATTCTTTTTTCTCTCCATGTCATTGTCTTTATCTCACTTTTTGTTTGGCATCCCTTCCATATCTCTCTCTCGCCTTTTTTCTCTCCACGATTTCTTTCATTCTCTGTTTGATACCCCTCCATATTCGTCTTTCTCACTCAATCTCTCCTACTTTCTCTTCACGCCTTCTCTCCCTCTGTTTGACCAGCCCCCCCCCCCCCCCCTCGCCCCTCTCTCTCTCTCTTTCATCCTTCATTTTTACATGTAGCCTGTCTCTTGCTTACTATTCATACCCTATTTCCTGTCGTCTAAATGACCATATAGTTTCAATGGAGCTGTAAAACCCCAAACAAATGATCAATATTCTCCTCTACTCTCGTCTTTGGTATAGTGGTTAGGCTCTTCGTCTGCACTGCGGAATATCCGAGCTCGATCCCATGGGTGGACGATCTGAGTTTTTTTTTACTGTTGAGATTTTTCCCTCTCAGCCCGGGTTGGCCCTCACACCCAGGGTCGAAATATCCCGTCTGTTTAATGGCCTAACGGTGTTCCAGGAGACGTAAAACTGGTAACTAATAAAGGAAGTTATAATCACATGAAGACGACAGTCAGAGAGGCCACTGTCACTGCTGGAGCTGGGCGCATCCTACATGCTTCGCGCATTCTTTCTCATCACCTCTTCTTTCACTCTTTTAGCGCATCCTCTCCTTCCTCGCCGTCCCACTCCCTTCGTCCTATCTTACTCACTCTGCCTCTTCTTCTTTCTTTCCATGTCATTGTCTTTATCTCAGTTTTTGTTTGGCACCTCCTCCATATCTATCCCTCGCCTTCTTTCTCTCCACGTCTTCTTTCACTTTCTGTTTTACACCCACTCTTTCGTTGTTTCTCTCACTCTGTCTCTCCTTTTTTTCTCTTCACGCCTTCTCTCCCTCTGTTTGACCTGCTCTCCTCTCTCTCTCTCTATCTTTGATCCTTCATTTTTACTATGTGTAGCCTATGCCTCTTGCTTACTATCCATACTCTATTTCCTGGTGCCGAAATGACCTTATTATAGTTTCAATGGAGCCGTAAAACCCCAATCAAACAAACAAACAATATTTCTCTCAATGTCGTCTCTCACTCTCTATCTCCCCTTCCCCTCTACCCTCGTCTTTTTTCACTCTGTTTAACACTCCTCCATATTCGTCTGTCACTCTGTCTCTCTCTCTCTTTCTCTTCACGCCTTTCCCCTTCTCTGTTTGACCCCACCCCATACGCAAACACAAAAACACAATCTCTTCCATTCTGTCTCTCCTTCTCTCTCTCTCTCTCTCTCTGCGTCTTCTCTCCTTCTCTGTATGCCTAACCATTGCACCATAGCGCTGGTCCTTTTTCTGGGACTGGTCCCTCTCAGCCCGGGTTGGCCCTGAAAAGCAGGCAGGGTTAAACTTAAACTAGACTGTCTTTTAAATGACCTTATACTGTTGAAAGAGACGTATAGCTTATAACCAATATCATGCAAACAATATATGAAAATATCATACTCCACTCTGACCTTATAATGTTGAAAATCACGTAAAACTAATAAAACCCACATCAAGCGAACAATATATCAAAATATACTCCAGTCCATCTCCAGAATGATTTCACAACATATTTTATTTGATATTCTGTTATGTCAAGAACAAGACAGTCTCACGAATTTTAACCTTTCCGCACAAGTTTATAGACAGAGACGTCAAAATGCACATGCACATGAAAGAACATTTTGATGAGCATTTTTCATATAGGTAGAATTCATGATTGACTTCAGTCTTTTGACCTCCGTGCTATCTTGTATATCTATCCAATTTGTGTGTGTTTTTTCAAGCAAATAAGAAATAAATGTGGTATAATTCAATTAGTTGAGCCTATATAATGTATATCGAGTCATAATTCCACCTCGCATGAATTTGGAGATCGTACAAGATAACACTGAGTTTATGAAACCGTGGGCTGAGAATTAAGTGGTTCTATGTCCAGTTTTGGATTTTTGAAGGTAGATATTCTACAAAAATCCTTGAGATGAAAAGTAGAGTCTATAAGAAGCAATCTGGATGAATAAAATGGAAATCTCCTTTCGAACTTTGCAATGACAAGATAGTGGTTGGCAAATTTTTACGTCATTTTTCTCCGTTCACTAAAGGATGGAC
>JAUKPP010265676.1:0-11554 GCA_032273245.1 Phyllaplysia taylori
TATCTACCCCCGAAGATCTCCACCAGCGTCTGTGGCGTAATGATAAGACTCTTCGCCTATCGTGCGGAAGACGCGAGTTCGATCCCACATACGGGCGAGCATCAGCATTTTTCATTTAGGATTCGTCCCTCTCACCCGGGTTTGGCAACTCTCTCTCTCTCTCCCTTTCTCTCTCTTCTGCTTACTCTCTCTCTCCATTCCTCTCAGGCTGTATGTATGTTTGCGTCTCTGTCTGTCTATCTGTCTTCTTGTATTTATACCTGTCTGTCTCTACTTCTTCGTATCTGTCTTTTCTCTTTAGCCTCTACGTGCAAATGACCTTACCATTCTCAGCACAAATTTCTTCGTCTAGCTTGTTCCCCTCTCGTTTGTATCTCTCCCGTACCCTTTCCAGGGTCTTCGTCGCTCCCACTTCTCTCTACACTCCAAATTCAATTAGAACTTGGAAAAAAAAGGTGAATTGCTCTACCAACAGCAACAGTAAAGGAATGGATTGATGGCGATTTGCATTTGCGTCCGTTTAATAGAAACTGGGTAGTCAGTTTGATATCCCCATAAACGCCCACCCCTTTTGAAATTCAAAAGATAGATAGGACCAAGATTCAGGCTGCGCTTTGAGACATTTTTACTTTTGAAAAAAAAATTAGTCATAACATTATTAGCTGCGTCTGAAGTGTAAAGGTTAGGCCTTTCGCCTACCACACGGAAGATCCAAGTTCGATCCTACGTTCAGACATCTGTTTTTTGTTGGTTTTTTTCCCCCTGGGATTCGTCCCTCTCAGCCTGGGACAGGTATGGTTGGAAGTCGAAGTAACCCATCTCTTAACATGAACTTGCTGTGTTGCAGCAAAGAACTTTGTTGTTATCCGACAGGGACTTTTGAGCTGTCGGTCGCCTTTTAAGTGGTCTTTAAGACCTACAGAGCCATGGCAGTCTAGCTCTGCACCCAGGGATGGAGAGCCCTTAAATTAGCACATTAATTACTAGTAACACTGCAGAAGAGCAATGCAGTTTCAATACCTCACCGGCTCGGAGAAAGGGATGTAAAAATAGAAAAGAAATGATTGTACTGTGACTCCTATCACTACTAGTCTTTCCCTTTTGATGTAAAACAATGTGCTGTGTTTTGACGTGATACGCTAAAATTAAAACTCTTCACCTATCATGTGGAAGCTCCAAGTTCCATACCGAGTGCGGGCGATCTGCGTTTTATTCTGCTGGCATTTTCCCCTCTCAGCCCGGGTTGGCCTGACAGGCACGGTCGAAGTAGCCAGTCTCTTAAATGACCTTACGGTGCTGCAGGGGACGTAAACTGGTGACAAAACTAAAACTAAAATGGACCTTCCGCTAAGTCCCATTTTGAAATAACCTCTCGACCAGCATTACATTATAATGTTACCCAGATAAAACTGAAATGGTATATTGTGAATGACTATCTTTAACCATTTCAAGGTTATTTCAGTTTAGAATCGACCAATATAAACAAAACAAAATTAACACTAAACCAAACAAAACAAAAACGAACCAGTAGATAAACAGATCTTTCCATGTATAGCGGGCCTTGCTACCGTATCATGAAAATTGAAATGCGTTATACATGTAATAATAAATTTTGTGCAGTGTTCCTGGACCCAGACTATTTGGTATGTCTTCAGGAATCTCCGCTGAGTGAGGGGCGTCTTCCGAGAACTGAAAATCAATAGTGTCGATTCTAAAACGATCGCTTACAGTGTTGCCGCAAGAAGCGTTAAAATCAATAGGCAATCAAAAGGAAAGGTCAATCACGAAGGGCTATAATGTTGAGACCCTCAAAACCACGATTGCTTTTCTTCAAGTCAATAGATCTGAATAGATAATTTTTACTATGTAACGTACCCAGCGATGTTTGTGTAAAACGATCAATGTAACACTGGAGGTACATTCACTAAAGAGGCAAGATATTCATTTCAATGCCCTTCTCTGACGTGTATCAAAGCCGTAAACCCTCTTTAAAAAAAGGTTAGATGAATCCCATAGGATTCAACTCCAGGACTTCAGTGTTTCAAGGCGGGCACTGTAATGTACCATTCAGTCTATAGAGACCTAAATGAATGCTAATAGGACTGCTGCAAAATCTCAAGACAGCACCAGCGTCTGAAGTGTAATAGTTGGGCTCTTTCAAACTCTTTGCCTACAACGCAGAGAATGGGAGTTCCATCCCTGACATTGGACGAGCATCTACGTCTCTCTGCAGGGATGTTTTAATAGCTCCCTGAGCCTGGGACGGCCCTGATGATAGACAACAGGGTAATTGTAGCCTGACCTCTAAAATGACCGCAATGTTGCAAGGGGCGTAAAAAAACCAAACCCAAACCCTTCAGACGTGGCAACTGCAGCAAGAACTGTATAACAGCTAAGACTTTACCTTGTAGAGGTTTTAGGGCTCCATCAATCCTATACAGGTATTGGATTGTCAGGAAGCCGATGTTTGTTTGTTTGTTTGGGGTTTTATGGCTCCAATACTCCATCGACGCTATGAGGTAATTTGAGGCACCAAGAAAAACGTCCAGGTCCGATGTGATGTTGTTATCTCCAGAGGGGTTTTATTTAATTTAAGGTCTAATTTACACTAGTAAAGTTAAACATTTTATTATAATGTGGAACGACCTCAAAAAGAGTTTTTAGGTCTTTGTTTTATAATGCTTCGTCCTCACATCCTGGAAGTCGATGCACTCCATAAGGAGGTGCTTGATAGTGAAATTGTAATTGCATATAAAACAAAAAGGTTCGTCGTCGCTGTCAAGAATGTGTCAGTGTGTAAATAAAGAATGCCCAATTTTCAGTTGGTTAAAAATCACGTCGTCCTTCCGCGGGAGGTTCCCTTGGATGTGAGGACGAAGCTTCCTGTAATTTGTTGTGCACCTGGGAGAACCATTGCTCCTCCCAGGCAGTTAAAGCAAGTTTTTGAATACCAGGCTTCAGGTCCGTATATAAGCTTCAAGCCTGGTGGGACGGGCAGGTCCAGAGCCTCCTTTGCTAGGTGTGATAATTAATAGAAACACTTGAAAAGAAACAAAAGAAAAGAAGCAGACCAGTTGCCGTATGCAAGAAACTTACATCAGGGTGTAGAAATGCCACATTCAAAATTTAATAGATAGGCCATGTTCACAAAAACTACCAAAACCGTACACAAGCAGGAAAAGTTAAATCATGTAAAAAAATATTTAAAAATGTACTTCATGAATCATGTACAATGTACTGGATTTACGCTGGGATTGAATGTAGCATTTCTACACCTTGGTATACTAACACTAGGTGTAGAGTTTCATACATATGGCCCCAGAGGAGAACGCCCACCAGTGAGATATGACTGGACAGAACTGAGAAACAACAAAGGAGCAAATATTAGTGTACAAAGTAAATCTTTCTTTTATTCGAATTTTGAAGCAAATTATATCGAGTAATATTAGTCAATAACACGTCGAAGACTTAAATAAGTTTGAAAAGAAATCAAAGCCAAGGAAACATTGATGGACTAGTAAATTAAATAACATGGGGAGGGAGAACTCATCTTCCAGCTGCTACTTCTTCTATCATGCATGCATACAAAAGCAACTAATATCTACTCTTCTGTTGAAAAAAACCTTTAAAACATTGCATCTCTAGATCAATGAATGCCTTACACAATCATCCTTTCACTTTTTCAAGAGCTGATAAATTTTTCTGATCACTTCAACACGTACATGTATACATAGCAGCCTTTCCATACAAAGAAAAAGTTTCCCCTCTCAAAAGAAATAAAGTAAGAAGTTTAACTAAAGAAGTTCCTGAACAGGTGACTGAAAAAAATAAAGGAACAGGGATGTAGAACTATTTTTCAAATGGTTTAATTTCACTACCACCAGAGAAATGAGAGATGACACTTATTATACTATGTCTCATAAAATTCTAAATGTGGAGAAATAAGAAACTTTAGTTTACTCTCCTCTAGAATTTTTTCTCAAATGTACCAGGGCAACAGTGCATAGCGGGTATTTAAGTGAGGGAACTACAGACAATAAAAACAAGTGCTTGTACTGTTAGTCTAAATGTAAGAAATATTAAACAGCACACTGACTGACCCTAAAGACGTGCTCTCTACAAGCTGGGTTTTTCATTGACTGTGTTGGAAAATATTAATCTGTAACTTATGGTGATTTAATGCATGATGCACACACTCCCGTTTTCATACTCAACTGATTTGACACATGGCACAGACATTGCAACAAAAACAATGAAAATATTAACAAAGAAATATAAAAATTCACTTCCGGTGCCAAAGCACAGCAATAGAAAAATCAAAGCACTCCTGCTTATTAATTTACCTGATTCAACATAATCTCAATAATTGCCGACTTTTGTCATGCTTCAAATAAAAATACAGCCAGAGCAGACAAAGTGCCCGGCTGAAAGAAAACATAACAGAACTCGAGACAGGATCCTGAAAAAACAACAAAAAATACCAGCCGAATTAGGATTTCTGCAATGCCGACTTTCTATATTTGGAAAATAAAGAGCAGTTTGAGGCTTGCTTAGCTTCCAAAAAGCAGCAGGACATAAATAAGTGTCTTTATAATATCGTTGACGTTCTTGGTATCATGATCACCAAAGTAAAAGACTGAAGTAAAACTGTGGAAGACTTATCTATACCTCTCACCCATTTTCAATATGGCTTCCAAAAAGCCGACTGATTCAACATGCTGACAGAGCTACTAAAAAATATTAAATTGTAAATATGGCAGCTTGAGGACAATTTGCAAGTTGAACATTTTTGCAGGCACTTGCGCAGATTCTTTTACATTCAAGTGCCATTGATTAATCATCAATCTTTGATATATTCAAAATCTCTATTTTTACATGTTTTCATAATTTATTTGATCCACATCTAACCCTTAAAAACAAACCTTATTATGACTTGTTTCTCTTTTTAAAAAAGGCACACAAAAGACCCAAATTTTGAGCAATTGGATGTGGGATTGCCAGCATCACCCTGTCTGTAAATACATCCTTATCAAACGAATAGAATCCAAACATACAAAACATAATAAAGTAAGCTCATAACGAATAACTATCATAGAAAAAAGAAACACATAACATGGTTTCGACACATCACTCTCCAAGCTGTACACAATTATGATATCACTTGAAAAAGTAACAACTCCAAGCCCAAACTCTGTAAAGGTAAGGAAGAAGAAAGAACCTGACAACAATAAAGTCACTCAAGTACAATTCTATAAAGAAAGGGAGACAAAAAAGAACTGATTGTTTACTATGTGTGAGAAAATGGAGTGGGGAGTATGGGAAGGGGAGGAAACACACACTAAGAGTCTGATGTAAGAAAAAAATATATGTACCATATACACCAGGACTGACAATAATAGCATGAAACAATTGTTCTTTAATCTCCGAGATACCATAAATAGACTGAGCAGACACAACTAAGTTTTCTTACAATGTCATGTGTTTTGTTTATCTCGTTTGATTTCAGGTACAAACCTATGGCAGAAGTGTGTAGGGAAGAGAATCTACAGCTTCAGTTGAGCTTGGTGGTAACAACAGTAAGTAAACACACACATTAACACAACTATCCATGCCCACATAGAAATGTGCGTACTTGTGCACACACATAAACACCCAAGGACATAGACACCTCAATCTGAAAAAAGACCTCACCTAACCCCATTACAATTTATTTGGCAAAGGAAGAAAAATCTATGAAAATTCTAACCATGTCACTAGATTGATCCTGTCACACACTTTTAACAATTATCGTGTAGTCTATCATCCTGTGAACCAGCCAATCATGAGAGCTCCAGGGTAAAAAACAACAAAACGTAAACATTTTTTTGACAGTGCTCTTTTGGTGAAAATGGAGAAAAAAAAAAAAAGAAGGAAAAACACCCACAAACATTGGAAACAAAACTCTCAAGAACTTGCCTAAGAAATAACATGTGTACTGTTTCATTCATTAAAGAGCAACTTACACACTAGGAAATAAGGGTTAAACAATCTTTATGTTATGTCAACAATAGAAATGTTGACTCGCTGTAATGATGGTTCCTCTTTACTAGACAAAAAAAGGCTACAAAAAACCCACACAGCTTTCATCTTAAGCAGCTGTGGAAGAAGGAATGAAAATCTGTTGATACTTTAAAAATTCTTTGAAAGCATGCATAAACTTGACACTCCACAAAACTCATCCAAACAGACACACACAAAAAAATGTACACGAATATTAAACAACGCACATCGAGCTTAAAGATACATGTATATTTATCCCAGCGAAAAAAAAGGAAAAGAAAAGAAAAAAGAAACACTTACAATGACAACAAACAGTGCAGTGGAATATGAACACACAAGTGAGCACGTTAGCTCAGCTCTGCTTTTTACAAGTACAGTGAGTAGAAAAATGGAAGAACTCTGTACATCACATATCTGTACACAAATGTCGGGGGAGGAAGTGGAGGGGGGAAAGAACAGAACTGATACATCTTGGGCATCACTCAGTCCACCTGTCTATTTCCCTTAACCAGAGTCATTACTTTGCAGAGTCTCTAACTTTTGTCCGTCACTTTGTATGAAAAGCTTAAATATCCGCCACCAAAAGGGATGATGAGAAAAGAGAAGACGCTCTCACAAAAATTTACACGTGTGTTTAATTACAAACATTCCCCCAGTCTTCATGCTCATTGCTTGGTGAAGGCTGTCAACTATGCCTCAATCGGGAACAATGAAAATATGCTTCAATAGAGAATAACGAAAGTTTTCTTCAGGGAGATAGAGAGACGAAATGTCATTACAAAGTCACAAGGTGCTGAGCGACTAAAAATTTGTGAACTATAGCCATAATTTCAAGCAAAAGAAAAACTAAATCAGTTTATATTGTTGTTCTAAAACAGAGCATTTGCATGAATAACAAATATACAGTGATTATTTTGGCATTCATGTTAAGGTGATTTTTGCATTGAGGGAAACTACTGTGTTTACCCATAACAGTTTCTGAGTCTGTCAGCATGAAGAGATGGACCCCAAAGTCTTCTTTATAAAAGAAAACAATGAGTATGCTGCATCAGTCTGGTGATCACCACTTCAGCTCACACCATTGCAATATTTACCACACTAACAAAATTAATACATTTGACAACCATAACTTTCGGGAAGAAGCTAAATATTTGATTTAACACACATTAGAGAAATTCTGTGACCTGATACCTGACCACACTTTTATACACAATAAATCAAGAGCAACTGACCTTTAGCTGATAGAGTCATGTGGTCATGCTTGGTATAAAATAACTTCTGATAGTAGCAAGCTAAAAGAACAAAGTAATATTTAAACCGTTAAGTTGTAACTTGCAGGGTGTCAAAATACATCCTCTTCTATGCTCTTGATTTCAGATGCTGGTGGGAATCTTCTTTGTAACTTAAAAATAATAACGAGTCAAACGGAACAGATTGAAAACAATATACCATTGCGTCAATAAGTTAAGGAATGTTGCTTATGTACAAACCACACTGTCAAATTCAGAACCTGCCCACCTCTTTGGTAACAAGTCATAACTCAAGCAGAATAAAATTGTCCATTCTCTTTCTGCCTAAATCAAAGGGCATTCAAAAGCTTGAGCAACCCTTTATCTCACTCTATCTAAAGTATAGAGTACATGAAAGTGCAACTGAAGGAGACCTACCCTAAATGCCCTTTTCTCCATTCCTGACCCTAGCACCTCTTTACAAACAAGCGTTGGATCTGAATGCAAGTTTACAAAGGTGGGGACCCAACTGTTTCGAGTCACTGCACGTCTGCCGAAAAAAATCTCCCTCACATAATCTAATCATATACAAAATGCATTGGAAACTAGAAGTTATGGAGATCCACATCACCATTACATACATCGAATTATGTGGACTTGGAGAAACAAACCCGACATACAACTGTTTAAAGTCTCAAGCTTGAAACAGACAGAGAATTCACTCAGCACTTACATTTCTCTTGAGAAAGTCTGCTATATCTTGAGAAAAGTCCTATGGTTGAAATAGACCCTTAACAACCGTAAGAAAAGTGAACAATAAATGTTCTACATTCTGAATTCGCTTTCGCTAATAAAAAAAAAAGAGAAAGAAAAAGCCAATCTTACAGAGATGAGAAACTGTACTATGTGTAAGTCCACTATACAGAATGAATGAGACAGAAATGATTTGTTTGACATGTAGATGAAAAGCCCTATGGGAACGTTCTGTTGTGGACATAGGAGAGATCAGGCAGAACTGCAAAAAATACAAGACTCACAGCGTCAAACTATGATTTCAAAATCTAAAGAATAAGGCACAGTGAAAAATGTATTTATGTATCCATTTGACTATATTGCTACAAATATTGTGATTAAGAGAGCTTGTAGGAAAATATGAACGGCAAACGTGCTAATGATAGCAAATCATCAAAAAAGCAACAGAAAATCATTAAACAGAATCCCTAATTGTGCATAAAAAAAATAGTCCTGCATTGAAAAAAACAGAATTTAACACTTGGAAGAGACAAACTTCGATTCACAAATGCGAAGAAAAGTGGTAATAAAATTTTCCTTGCACACAATGATGAGGTTCAGGGTAACAACAGGCCTAATATCACAAGATGAGGATCCTTGATAATCAGTCTCTACATAAGGTGCCACAAAGTAAATACAGAAAATAGAGTCGATTCAGAATTCACTCTTGCCCATAATAATACATAACATATAATGGAAAAAACTGTCCATGCATCGATTTCATAATATGCATAACCTAATAATATCAAACAAGATATACGTGTGTCTCACTGAAATTAAATGCTGAAGGCAAGGTTGGCGAAGGGGGAACTGCGTGCAGCTCCCTCCAGAAGAAAGTGTTACATCAGGTGCCTTCAAAAGTGACAGCTTCAAAGACCTTCACCAATCAGTTTACAACCACAAGTGCGAAATATACAGTACTAAAACTTCATAATCTTGGGTCAAACAGCATGACCCCAGATTCTGTCAGCATGGCATAAATTACCATGCTGCAACTGGGCAAAACTATACCGATGCCCCCCACACCACATATAACATATCTAAGGCTTGCTGCATCTGAATTGATATTGAGACAACATCTAACCTTTCAATAAACACATAAGAGGCCAAACAGTTTGGAATAACCAGTTCTTCCCTTGATAATTTGCTTCTCTCGAAAAGCTAGGAGCTATACTACTAATATTAGTATGCAGGTTATTCTGCTTGCCAGGCACTCACTAATCTGAATGTAACAAATCTCTGCCCTTCAAATAAGAAACATGTCAAAACAGAGCACAATTTTGAAACAGCTTTTGTACTAGACATGGATTCCTAAAGTCAGAAAGTGTACAAAAATCTATCCGTTTAAATGTACTTCATGGGTTTTCAAGCAAATCTTTTGTACTTCCATTTCATAGAAATGTGAACAACAGTAGAAAACAGAATCATGGTGCACAAGACTTTAACAGTTGCTCCAAGAGCCAGGTAAAACAGTACATATATGCCAATGAACAAAGTGGAAAAATGCATTCCTATGGCTCATAACTATCACGTACATTCTACAGAACTTGGTCCTACGGGCAAGCCCTCTACTGGAAAGTTTTGGGTGGCACAATGAATTGGAATATAGTTGCAGGCTCTACACATATTCTTCCAGTGCCACACCAGGAGGATTTTAATTTGCTAAACCTGGAAGCTACTGCATAACTGTCGAGCTCAAGCAGCAGAGAGCATGCATAAAGCAAAACAACCCACGTCCAACAGAGGAACTGATCAGCACACACTCACAGATACAAAATGAGCCATTGCTCTGCTTTGTGGAAGAAGATAAGATAACTATCTTATTTGGCCCTTCCATTAATGACCATACACTACTGTAAGCAGTAAGGACTAAAAGCACTTTCACAAGATGATCTTGTACCTTACGTCTACCGACCATACTATACATTTTACAATTAGGTTTGCTATTAGTCTAAAGTAATTTCAATGTGACACATTTAAGTCTAATGAGTCAGGGGGAAAATGCTGATGAAAAAAAAAAAAAAAGAAAAAAAACCTGTATAAGTAGAATAATTTTGGCTTTTCAATCTTTAAAAATTTTGCTGTCTGAAACTGCTGTAAATTTTCCTGACACACTTTTGATTTGACACAATTCATGACTCATCCACTCCAACCAAGCACTCACATTGGACGGGGATAGAGGGAGGGGAAGGGGAGGAAATTCCTGTACAAAATGGCTGTCATCACACAGTCTTCTTGTTGCGGCTGTTTTGCCGGCCTGGAGCAGGGGTAGCTGCACCGCCAACCACAGGCAATCCCTGCTGCCGCAGCGCTTCCTTGACTCCCTGCTCTGCCAGCTTAGTGTAGACGCGAGACAGCATCTGTGAAGGCAGAAGACACACACAGGCTTGATACTTAGTTAATGTTGGCTTTGGTCTTTTATTTTTTGGTTTCCAGTTTTACATCCCATACAACACTGTAAAATCATTTAAGAGACGGGTTGTTGGTTTTGGTTTATGCCTGTTGTAAGGTCACATTATATGCAAGCTACTTTGATCCTGCTTAAAACGGCTCGCGTCATGGGTGCAAGCATACAGCCCCCAAAAAGCCTGCAACCCAGGAAGGAAAATTTTTTCCAATCTTGGCGAAGCGGTTTTTTTGGGTTGATTTTGCCGGCCGGCCGGCAATCTTGCACCCATGGCTCACGTGCACTACGAGGTGAAAGGCCCCTTCACATGCCCTGAGCAGTGTTATTAAATTAGCTATACAAACAAAAACAAGGCTTCCTTAGCGCAGGCCTTACATGCTTCGTTAAAATAGAGCATGCTCTATTTTCGTGGCGAGAGATGGTGAAGTGACGAAAAGTAAGTAACAGGGTTCCTCTCTCACACACTACACATACATGTGACACTTCTCAGGCTGTGGGGTGCGAGGTGTGCGCAAACCTGCCAACATGGCATGGCCGAGCAATTCATCATTGCATTGCCTGGCGGACAAAGTTTGTAGGTGCATTTGTTAACTTAACGCAGTATCTGTGAATGCAGAAGACATACACAGGTTTGACACTTTGTTGTTAGTTTTTTGTTTTACACCTCTTGCAACGCTGCAAGGTAATTTTAAATGTGGGCTTCTTTGTTCCTGCCCGTTTAGGCCAACCCAGGTGGAGAGGGACAAGTCCCAGAAGAGACAAGGAAGTACTCGCCCAACATGGACATTTAACTCCTGCTTGATGGGCAAAGAGTCTTAACCATTACGTTACCAGCATTTGTTTGTTTGGGGATTTTACAGAACATTCAAGAACACTATACGGTTGGTTTGGCACCAGAATTACCTATTCCCGCTCTGTGAGTTTGAATTCCTCCATGCTTTACAGACTAGAGGTTAGTGGTGTCTGCCTCTCATGCCAATGGTCGTGGGTTCGATCCCCGGACGGTGCCAGCATGTTATCCCCAATAAATTTCTTCTTCCTCTTCTTCTTCTTTATCTATGCCTTGTCTACTCTTTCAACCAATTTT
>JAUKPP010265687.1:0-11553 GCA_032273245.1 Phyllaplysia taylori
GTGTTGCAGTGGTTAGACCAACACATCTTATGAACATTCTGTTGCAGTGGTTAGACCAACACATCTTATGAACATTCTGTTGCAGTGGTTAGACCAACACATCTTATGAACATTCTGTTGCAGTGGTCAGACCAACACATCTTATGAACATTGTGTTGCAGTGGTTAGACCAACACATCTTATGAACATTCTGTTGCAGTGGTTAGACCAACACATCTTATGAACATTCCGTTGCAGTGGTTAGACCAACACATCTTATGAACATTCTGTTGCAGTGGTTAGACCAACACATCTTATGCTGGTTGAAGCAACTGTTTGCAGCAAGACAGACGGCCTCGCAACTTGCTGGAGTCGATGCTTTCCGTGACCGCCTCAGACACTACATCTACGAGACCTACGCCAAGTCTCTCATTGGCCAATTCTTCGACATCATCATTGACTACCCGGATTCTAAACCAGCCATAGAAGACCTGACTGAATGCCTGCAGAAGACTGACCTCCGGACAGAGCTAGTCACCTCACTGCGGAGTGCGCTGGAGAACAGGCTTCTGCACCCTGGTAAATATTGTGCTGGGAATTTTTTTCTTTATGATGTTTTTTGTGATTATAAAAAATGAATCAGTTTAATCAGAGTTATAACCCTGAGCAGCTCAGGAAGACATCCCAATACTATGTCATGGCATCAAGTCGAAGGGTAAGAGCCCAATTGACTGCTGGATCGGAAAAGTAAAGTAAAGTAATCAGAGTTATTGTGGTAATATTTCTCTTGTCGCGTCTGTACTCATGTGTCTCTCTTGTCCAGATATTTATGATCGTGAGTGTGAGTGTCGGTCAGTGTGCGTTGTGACTGTCCCGTGTCCAAACGTGTGTGTATCTTCGTCAGTCCACGTCTATCTCTCAAACGAGTAGGGTGGTTTTTCTGTATTAAAGCCAAACTTATGAACATTACTTGAGTTGTTAATTTTGTGACCGTTACCAACCCTCTTGATTTCATCGGGAGTCTTGCTAATGTCGCAAGAAAGTTCTGGTCTCATGAAAGGTGTTGAATTTTCACGATTTTTAAAATTTAGTTTTGGTGGCAGGATAAAAACTGACAATTTTTTTGCGGCCTGGGATTATTGGGATCATTGCCTAAGCTACTGACAATGAATTTTTTCTCAGAGAAGTAACATTTACTTAATTGCTGTGTTTCTCTCCTCTGGTCTCACACTTGTACAATCTTGTCATGTCCCAGGTGTCAACACGGCTGACATCCTGACCGCGTACATTGCTGCCATCAAGTCCTTGAGACTGCTGGAGCCTGCAGGGGTCATCCTGGAACTAGTCTGTGAACCGGTCAGCCGATATCTGAGGTTTGTCAAATTTTGCAGGTCATTTGTGTACATGAAAAAGTGACAGACCGTTTGCATTTTCTTTTGCGCTTTGACTATTATAACTTTGGCAATTAGATATGAACAATTTTGTTGTTTACCCTGTGCCCTATTTTTAGACGATTCTGGTGGTTTGGTTGGGTTCAACGCCCCTTGCAAGGTCCAATCTCAAGTCTTTAAATCTTGTAAAAGTCTTGAAAATCGACCTTCTTTGATTCTTTGCCTGAAATGTATCCTAAGTCTTGAAAAAGTCTTGAATTTTGTCTTCTTGTGTGTGTATTGCCTTGCAACAATCAGCCATTTGAGAGACGGACTTCCAAATTTTACATCCATCTCCAATGGGACAGGTAGATGGTGCAGTATGTGTAGGTTTGGTTTTCCTTTTTAAAAATTTTGTATGTGGTTTTGTTGAATCCTTGCCACCTGGTGATTTAAGGGTGCTTTTGTGTGATCTGCCCCTACTTCTTTGTAACCATGACTTACTGCCATAATGATCTATGTCCTACAGGCTAAAACAGCCAAAGATGCTGGTGCCTCTATAAACAACTAACTTTGAACTTTTTTCTTATCTATGTCCTGGCCATAAAGGAACTTGCAGTGTTGATAGTGCCCTAAAATCTCAGCAGATCAAGCAAAATCAAACAAAATCCCCCACTCCTGTGGGTAGTTGGCTGGAGCTCTCATAAGATTCGTTCCTTTTACTTTGTTCTAAAAAAGACTTTTATCCTATTCCTCTTGGTGGGGCTTAAATGACCTTACAGTTTTGACAGTGCCATAAAGTCTGAACGTACCGACGCTGTGGTGTAATGGTTAGGCTCATCGCCTTGCACGCGGGAAGACCCTAGATCGATCCCCAATTGCGGACGATCTGGGTTTTTTTCTGTTGGGATTTTTTCCTACTCAGTCCGGGTTGGCCCTGACAGGCAGGGTCGAAGTAGCCCGTCTCTCAAATGACCTTACAGTGTTGCAGGGGATGTAAAACTGGTAACCAAACCAAACCAAAAAGTATGAACTACTAAACCAATCTCTGTAGATCCCGCGAAGACACAGTGCGCTGTATCGTGGCCAGCTTGACAGACGAAGGCAACAATGAACTGGTCAACGAGCTGGTCAAGACCAAACCTCCCGAGGAAGAAGAGGAGGAGGAAAGTAACACCAACTGGGAGGAGTGGATGCCGGATCCTGTGGACGCTGATCCATGTATGTTTTTTTTCATTCTATTTGTTACTATGGGTGGGTTGAAAAGTGATGCTTCCAAGGCCATGTTTTCCTCCATCAAGTATCGGAATCGGAAATTAATTAGTGTTCTATGATAGAATTTTGTTTGCGTTCAGGCCTTTGTTTTTTTACTGTTGAAATCCAAGTCAGTGCAGGTTTCTCGGTCTTGAAATGTCAACATTACCTGATTCCTGTCATTACTTTGTTGGCTCCCAGAAGTTACAAGTTGTTGCAAAATAAGCATTTCATTTTCGAAATAAGCAAAATCATGATTCCCCAGCCTGAAAAATAAGCAAAGTGAATTTGGGGGGTTGGCAAGTCTGCAACTCTGTCAGGCGTAAATGGTAAGCCTCACAGACTCTGCGTTAGAAACAAAAAGCTACAATTGAGTTCCTTTCAGTAGGAGGGACAGGTTAAATAATGCAATCCTTGTCAAACACAGCTTTAATTCTTTCATGGATTTGCAAAGTAGAAGAACCTTCTACAGAAAGTAAATCACAGGGTCACTGAGGTTACCATCTTTCTTCTGAAAGAGTTGCTAACATACGTTTTTCGACGCAAAGAATTATGTGCGTAAATTGCGTCATACGCAAGTAATATTTAATGTGCCGGTAGGCAAAGGGTTTGAGCCTATACCCTGTGAATTTCGTGTTGTTTCATTTTAGGGTTTTGCTTTCATAAACATGAAGGCATTACTTTTCAGCCAACCCTTATATTTTTCTAATGTACTTCATAGGCTTGCAATGACCATGCAGTACCGTTTGTACTGCAACACAGCAACAAAACAAAGATAAACCAACCAAACGTCTTTAATTTTCTCCCTCGCCTACCATGAAAGGTATTTATACAAAATTGCAGAGGTCTCCACTATCCAACCCAATTGTCATGTTTTCCTCGTTGAGATATAAATAGTTGTCTAAGCTTGATGCAGATAAAAGTTGATGTTCCAGAGACTGCAAGATGCATGGTTAGAAATATTTTGATATTTGAAAACAACCCACTTTTTATTCTTGACAAGAAAGACAAAGGAATGTGCGTCTGTTGTGGAATGGTTAGGCTCTTTGCCTATCCTACAGAGGACCTGAGTTCAATTCCCAAGAGGGGACGAGCATCTGTGTCTTTCGGCAGGGATCCATCCTTCTCAGCCTGGGGTAGCACTGACATACAGGGTCGAAGTAGCCTATCTCTCATTAGATCTTACAGTGTTATACTAGAGACATAAAACTAAAAGCTAAGCCAAACCAAAACGTATGAGGTTCTCTTTGACGATCTTGTCTAGCACAAATGGCTGTTGGGTTCAGGAAAAAAAGAAAAAGAAGCTTGTCAACTAAAGGTTGGTAGGATAACAAGACCTACTGTTGGTTTCAGTAAAAAGAAAAAAAAGAAGCTTGTCAACTAAAGGTTGGTAGGATAACAAGGCCTGGTAAAAGATTCTTTTTTCTTTTTTGCAGCTGCGGCATCGAAAACGCGGCGTAATGCTGACATTCTATCCACACTGGTCAACATCTATGGTAGCAAGGAGCTCTGCTTCAACGAGTACCGAGCGCTGCTTGCCGATCGCATCTTGAGTCAATACCACTGTGATGTGGAACGAGAGCTGCGCTATTTGGAACTGCTAAAACTGCGGTTCGGGGAGGCCCCGCTACACTTCTGTGAGGTCATGCTACGGGATGTGACAGAGTCTCGACGTATTAATACGCGCATACAAGAGTCGCACAAATCTACTAAGAGCGAGAATGTAAGTAATTTTGTACCACAGGCATTAGTTAGGTCATCATCATCATTGCCTTTCTCGCCCTGGACCAGGTTATAGCCTCGGCGCAAATACTTTCCACTTCTCTCTATCCTGGGCCAGCCTCTTGACACCATTCCATGTCATTCCACTTTTCTGTACATCCTTCTCTGTGATTCTTCTCCAGGTTCCACATGGCCTTCCCCTTGATCTCTTACCTTGTGGGTTCCAATCCAGCACTTTCCTTTTTATATTAGTGAGGTACAGAGGCCAAAACTAATAAAATGATTTTTGTATTCGTCTATGGATAATATGACTTTTCCACACAGGTGAGGTCCTACTTGAAGGAGCTGAAATATAGTTGCTATCTACAGTCGCTGTATGATAGGCTTATTCTATTATAGTCTAAAATAAATAAATAAATAGTACTTTATTGATCGTGGTAGGGAAATTTGGTTTACAATGGTGCATATGTATACAATCATAATTCACTGGGAACAATTTATACTTTGGTGAAGTGAGGAAATTTCATGTAAAATATCTTCCCCAAGAACACAACGTTGGGCCTGGGCTGGGATTCGAACTTGCAATCTCACGATTACCAATGCGGCAGGGTTGAAGCAAGCATGGCTGAATTAGCCCGCCTCTAAATAAAAATGACCTTTCAATGTTTCACAATACATTAGACCAAAGCCAAACCACTGTGACCCCTCCCTTCCCAAAGAAATGCTAAAAAGACTCATGCAATTATGACGATTATTGTTCTTTAACTAGTTGAGTACCCGGCTTTGCTTGGGGTAATCGGAAAAGGAACTCACAACGTAATTTTCAGTAGCCTGTTCATTGGGAATTGCCAATGTGCTGTTTCGCGCAAGTTACTGTTGAACGGAGATATATGGCCTCTTAGAAGACGGACTTTCCCCGATATGCTTTGTAATCGCACAAGACGCAATTTGTAATTCAAGATTGGCGTCATTTCTGCGCGCTAAAAATCGGAGCCTGTTCGCGCAAACTTGCGCTGTCGCGTAGTGTGTTTAAATGGATGAAGATCAATCAGTAGAAAAAAGAATTTTTCTATCTTTTACCATTTGAGTTATTTCAGTTTAGAATCAATCAATGTAAAAAAAACACCCTGTATAATAATAAAGATTGAGTAAGCAGATTTCATTTTCATTGATTTGTTCCCGCCTACTCCACAGGACATAGACATGAACGCCATCATCCTGTCTGCGCAGTTCTGGCCAGCGTTCCGGGACGAGAAGGTGAAGCTTCCACAGGAGCTACAATACCACCTGGACCGCTACGCTCATGACTTTGAGGTGCAGAAACAGAACAGAACTCTCGTCTGGAAGCCGCACCTAGGTATGGTTGGGTCACATTGTGTGTTTGTGTTTATGTGTCTGTATCTGTGAGCTTTTGAGTGAAGAAAAATAGCACAGCGATATGTAAAGGGTAATGGGTTTGATTTGGTTTGGTTTTAGTTTTACACTGCTTTTAACACTAAAGGGTCATATTAGATCATCGGATCATGTAGGGCAAATTCCAGCTGAGATGGTTATTACATCTGAGCAGAGAGGTGAAGAAAGATGAAGAGCTTCACCATTTCACCGCAGATGCTGCATTATGTCTATATGACTGTGCTTGTCTGTGCCTGTGAGGTTTTGAGTGAAGGAAAGCAACAGAGTAATATCTGGAGGAGTGTGGGAATGGGGGGAGGGGGGGGGGGGGATAGGGGGAGTTTAGAGATTAATTAGAAATTCAATTTTTGTTGCAAAATTGTTGTGGACTGAAATATTTATGAAATTTGATAAGACTTAGCAGACATGTAGATGAATGCTTGCTCCTTCCTATGAATATGCAATTCATTACTGAACTCTAAATTATATGAATGACACAGGATCTAGATTCAGATAACTTCTTTATTTGATTTGTTTGGTTTGGTTTGGTTACCAGTTTTACGTCCCCTGCAGCACTGTAAAGTCATTTAAGAGACGGGCTACTTCAACCCTGCCTGTCAGGGCCAACCCAGGCTGAGAGGGAAAAAATCCCAGCAGAAAAAAACCCAGATCGTCCGCGATCAGGGATCGAACCGGGGTCTTCTGCATGACAGGCGAAGAGCCTCACCATTACACCACAGCGCCGGTTCTTCATTTGAGTCCACTTGATATTCCTATTGCTCCATAGACCATAGCTTACTCAGGTTGTGTAGTCCAGGTGGTATCTTGTGCAACTTTTAACTGACCTATGTATTGTATATCTGTCAAGGTATCATGCACATTGAGCTGGAGCTGAAAGACGAAACTCTCAACTTCTCTGTGTCTCCAGTTCAAGCCGCCATCATCATGAAGTTTCAGGGCAAAGGTAAGCAAAGTGGGGGAAGACCGCCCTAGAATTTAGGAATCCTCATTTAGGATTTGTGTAAATTCCTTTCCAGTAGTAGTAAGGAGTGGGTCATTTATAGAGGCGCCAGCCTCAGCTGTTTTAGCCTCTTCTTGTTTGGTTTTACTTAAGCACCCAGGCAGGCTAAAGTTTCCCCGAGAGTTGCCATTTGAGTGAGGCAGCACTTCCTAAATTCTTTTCCAGATGAGTTTAATTAAGATCTAGGATTATATTATGAAGGGGAATATTTTTTATTCATGCAGTTCAAGCAAAATGTAGTTTGTTTTGTTATAACTCTATTGGGGTGTAACATCCTTTCAGTTCCAGGAAGTAGATGAAGACAACGATCAGACTTAGAAAATATAAGAAGGAATAGACCATACAACAGGGCATACCAACTACCTTTTGCGAACCTGGGTCTTGAGACTTACGATTGGATACATGGAAATGGTATATATCATCAGTATATGACGGAACAGTTGTGATTGGTGATCAACATTAGCCACTCTTTGTTGAGTGTAAGTTATGAGCCAATCAACAAAAGCCTTCTTGATCTAGTGCACCAGTCAAGATGGATTCTTTCCCCCATATGAATTTGTTTTGTTCAGATCCTGTTTGCCTAAGATCAATTCAAATTAAAAATCAAAATCACCACTGCAACGTATTGATTGCATAAAGAAATTTCATTTAAAATCTATAGTGAGTTCATGTGCACGTGTAACAATCACAGCAGTGCAAACCGTAATGAAAAAGCACAATGAAAATGTGTCATTCACATATTTTCTCTACCGCTATAGCTGGTCACCGCTGGGCAGCGCCAGATTGAGCTAGAGTTGACTTGTCTTGTTCAAGGGCACGGTGAAGTGGTCATCCATACCGATGATGGCAATGCTCACTATTGCTTGACTAACTCTGTGAACCAAGGTTCCACCACTCAAACAAATGGCCCCTGCATTTTCTTTGCTTCCTATCTCTGATATTTAGGCAGAGATTACTCATATTGTGGGCAGAGAATTAATTGGTTCTATGCCAACTTTTTGGTGAACTGAGAAAACTAACGTCAAAGTTTACCAATCACTATATTTTCATTGCAAGGTTCGAAAGGAGATCTCCGAATTAATTTTTCAGATTATTGCTTACAGATTCAAAGTTTTTGGAGATAGGACATAGAGCCAATTAATTCTCAGCCCACGATATGTGACAGGGAGTTCTATATATTAACCTATTTTGCCCTTACCTACAGCCAAATGGAGTGTGGACGAGCTGTCTGCTGAGCTTGAGATGGTGCCCTCGGTGCTGCGGCGGAAGATTTCCTTCTGGCAGGGTCAAGGTCTCCTGCGTGAGACGGCCACAGATGTGTATCAGCTGGTCGAGGAGCGTCGTGGTCGACCCCACGACCTCATCATGGTGGACGAGGAGGAGATTGAGTCTGCGATGGCGTCAGCTCAACAGCAGAAGGAGGAGGAGATGCAGGTATGTAGAGGGGAAATGGCTGGGGCACAAGGATGGGACGTAGCTGCGTCATTTTTGGCATTTGGGCCTTCTTTTGCTTTCTCTTTTTTTTCGGTTGGTTGGGTTGAGATGCAGCATTCCCATTATCAGCAGCAAGCCCTGGGGGAAAGTTTGCAACAGGAAAGACTGACTAAGCCTGCACTCGAAGTAACTGCTTTTTATTGTTTAGTTATCATGATTAAATAGTCTGTTTTTGCATGGGTGCTTTCAAGTTTCATTCATTGTATTTAGGTTGGTTTTTCTTTTTTATTGTCAGCCTAGCCATAGCTTGTTTTTATGCTTTATATTTTGTTGTTGCTTACTTCTGAAGGCATTCTAAACATTCTTGATCATCCACAGCTTAAAAAGAAAAGAGGGATTAAACAATTGAGATGGGAAAGGGGGTTGGCGATGGGGGTGGTAGGAGACAGCTTCAATCTTTTGGACTTGTTAAAAAATATTCACTAGGAGTTTTGCTGTTTTTCACTAGTTGCCCTTTTCCATTCTAAAAGTTAACAAAAGTTTGTTAAAAATGTTAAAAAGCTCTTTCAGTCTGTGTTCCAGGTCCACTGTGAATCAGTTACATGGAGTCTCTGCCATGATCTCCGTCTACCGGGAACTGGGATACTCTTGTAAACATGGGGTTCAAGAGCTTGATATAAATCAACCAATCACAAAAGGCTTTCTATAACTAGTTGGTATAATGTTTCAGCAAGAGCCGAGGCACAGGGGACTGATCAGTTCAGGGATCTAGGGCTGAGAGAGTTAGTAAACTTTGGTTGACGCTTACTAATAAAGGAAATCAAAGTGTGTTGCTTGAACGGAATCTCATGCTATTTTGTCGTCTCTCTGTACTCGCCAGGTATTTTGGACGTACATCCAGGGCATGCTTGCCAATTTGCACTGCCTCAGCTTGGAGCGAATTCACTCGATGCTGCGAATGTTTGCGATGGAGGAGCCTGGTTCAGCTGAGGTGTCGCTTCAAGAACTCAAAAGTTTTCTGGATAACAAGGTCAAGAATCAATTATTGATTTTCCGTGAGGGTGTGTACAGGCTGAATAAGTAAGGGGTTGCAGGGAAACTGTTGTGTAGATGATTGTTGAAGTTGTGAGATGTTTGGACTTTCTTGTGTGTGTGGATCGTTGAATAAGTCAGAGGCATTGGGATTGTCAGCGTGCATCTCAATGGCTGAGGAACCAGGAACTTTCTGGAGGGATGGTTGTGTGCTTGGGTAGCTGAGTAAATCGGGAGGTATCGGGTATGTGTATGGATAGCTGAGTATAAATTGGGAGGTAATTGGAGAGTTTGCTATGTGTATTGATGGTTGAATAAATAGAGAGATGTTGGATAAGAGGGTTTTTTTGTACATTTATGTCTGAATGAGTAAGGAGGCATTTGGAGGGTAGGCCCTGTGCATTGGTGAATGTGTAAATAGGGAATTATTGGGAGAGCTTGCTGTGTCTATGGATGATCGATTGAGTTGAGGGACTGTGATTACTGTGAAGGATTTACTGTGTGCTTTGACAATGATGTGTCCCACCCAGCTCAGGTTGGCCCTGACTGGCAGGGTCGAAGTAGACTGCCTCTTAAATGACCTTACAGTGTTAAAAGGGGCTTAAATCTAAAACATACCCCGGATTTCATGAGAAGGATATCAGAGACTTGTTTTAATTTCTTTTTGTTCTAAGTCTTCTTTTTTGGTGTGTGTATGAAGAGGATGGAAGCACGGTTGTATTTGGTGATAATAACTTGTTGATGTAAGTTTATGAAGTATGTGAAATAAAAAAAATGCTCATTTTGTTAATCTTATTTTTCTGTTTCAAGTGGTGTTCATCTTGGTTTTGACATCTGTCTATGGAATAATTTTGTGTTTGTTTGAATTTCATTTGATTGTTTTGGTATTTTATAGGTAGGCTACATGGGAAAGGGAGTTCATTCAGATTAGCTGTGTGTATGGAGAACTGAGTATAAATCTGGAGGTATTGATAAGATCAACATTCTTTGTCCAGTCACTCGCCCATTGGCGTGGTACTAGAAGGGTACCAATTAGACTCGACTAGTCGAATGCTTGGTAATCGTATATATTTGATGCGCAACACGACTAGTCGAATACTTTGCGGGGTTTAGAGATTCTGGGTTTTGTGTCATTCTGACACATATTATAGGGTAAGAGCAATATACAGTTGAACCTGCTCAAACGTCCACCTGTATAAGACGACCACCTGTACAAACGACCACTTTCCTTTTGACTCCCAAATTACATTTTTTCTATATATATTCTCTCTCTAAGACGACCACCTGTCTAAAAGACCACTTTTTTCTCGACAATGGGTGGTCGTCTTAGACAGGTTTGACTGTACTACCTACCACCCTACCTTATAATCTTATAAATCAGGATTTGTAAGTGGAGCTAACACAAATAATGAAAACGTGCCTCCGAGAAATATTCATCACCATTCACTTGTCAGTAGTCACCCCAGTCACTAATGACAAGGCTGTAACGCCTATCCATGTCAACTAGTTTGAGCCGAGTTGTTGCACCATGACAAGTTCAAAGGTCAGTTCTCTCAAGTACAGGAGAGCATTGCACGAACCGGCGCTGTGGTGTAATGGTTAGGCTATTCGCCTGTCATGTGGAAGACCCCGGTTCGATCCCCGGTCACGGACGACCTGGGATTTTTTTCCTCTCAGTCTGGGTTAGCCCTGACAGGCAGGGTCGAAGTAGCCTCTCTTAAATGACCTTACCGTGTTGCAGGGGACGTAAAACTAGTAACCAAACCGAACCCAAGCATTGCACGGGACAAACAGTGTTGTAATACAACTGAAGTTAAGCGCAGTTATGTCTCCTGCCCTCGGGGTAAAAGATGGTAGGGCTGAATCACAAGGCTGTATCACTTGTCAAGCTGCATCATTTTTAGTTCAAAGGTCATGACTCTTGAGTTGATGAGAAGCCTTTAGTCGACTTTGAAAGTTGTTGTAGTTGGTCACGCAAGCAGGAACACTACACAGACCTTCCCTGCCCGGGAGTTAAAAAGTGCCTACAACAAGCAAGTATGAAGTGGACCTGCCTAGTTTTACAAATTGTCCGTAATCAGTACGCTACGAAAATTGTGGCAATTTTATGAAATTTAAAAGAAGTTTTAATTTAATTTGAAAATAAGTAACTCGACATGTATACACATGTGTTGCTCTTCTGCTAAAAAATTTCTAACAAGGACCAAGAATACATTTAATTTTTTATACTGCAGGGTTTTGCATGAGCAATGAAATCTTTAAATTTATAACATACAATGTACACTGTACAATGTAGGCCTATACATGAAATATGGTAAAAATTGGAGTAGGTTGTGTAGGTGGGTGTGG
>JAUKPP010265709.1:0-21535 GCA_032273245.1 Phyllaplysia taylori
CACGAGCAACCGTCCAGCCGCCACGGACACTGAACGTGCCACGAGCAACCGTCCAGCCGCCACGGACACTGAACGTGTCACGAGCAACCGTCCAGCCGCCACGGACACTGAACGTGTCACGAGCAACCGTCCAGCCGCCACGGACAAAAGTGAGTCAAAGCGTGTCACGAGCAACCGTCCAGCCGCCACGGACAAAAGTGAGTCAAAGCGTGTCACGAGCAACCGTCCAGTCGCCACGGACAAAAGTGAGTCTAAGCGTGTCACGAGCAACCGTCCAGCCGCCACGGACAAAGGCGAGTCTGAGGGTGTGTCGAGTGATCGTCCAGCCGCCACGGACAAAGGCGAGTCTGAGGGTGTGTTGAGTGATCGTCCAGCTGCAGTGGACAGACGAGTACCTGGGGACAGAAGTGTACCTGGGGACAGAGGTGAGGCAGAGCGTGTGTTGAACACCCATCACGTCACCGAAGACGATACCGAGTGGCAGAGATATAATCGGCCGGGTCAGCTGAACATTAAAGTCGACCGAGAAGCTGGAATAATGGCAAGAGTCCACCGAGAAAGCACCTTGAGGTGGCTGGCATCGCGGGCGAGCATGGCGAACATGGCGAACATGGATAGTCTGACCAGCTCTGGGAGCAGAACACCGGACAATCCAGACACTGTCAGAGATCGGAACCCTGAAGATATCTTTACGCGTTTCCCTGATGGGAGCAGGATGCCTGTTGTGTACGGACGTCCCAGCGACTACTTCGGCCATGACGGTTTCGGCTTTGTGGATATCGCCGAGGATGAGCCGCTTTTGCAGGCCGTGCGGAGAAGAGAGGTAAATTTGCTACATACTCTCTACAATTCACGCATACTTGTGGTTCACTTATAGTGTGCTCTTTATATTGTTTCCCTCTAAATTCACCCCATTAATAGTACAATGTATAGTAATAGTCCCCTTTAGAAAAATGCGTTATAGTCACTGTACACTGTTTAATTAGCGCCTAAAAGTGGTCTTCGTTTATAGTTATGATGGTCACAACCTTTCTGTGTGCAGATTACCTTTACTTTAAGCAGAAATGACCGTTCATGGGCAGATGAAGCACGACATGCTCATTCTAGATGATCTTCAAAATCCAGTGCTTTCTTTATCTACCATACCATACAATAACAATATTTAGATATAAGTGCCATTAACAGAGATTCATTGCTTTGCTTGTTTTGCTTTCTTTTTGTTTGACCCTATCTTTTATGTAGCATACAAGTATGGGTATTTAGAATTAATATGATTTGCTCATTTTAAAAAGTTTTCTTTGTATGACAGTACATGCATTTTAATCCACTACATTTAGAAATTCTTTATTGTTGCCTCACAACTTTTCAGCAACTTTTGTAGGCCTAACTCTGTGGATTTGTAGAACTGACTTATACACCCACTCCATTTCCCCCCACTAGAAATCATCCATGTTTTATCAAGCACACGGGCCTGGACTAGCCGAAGGGTTTAGTGACAAAATGCGCTATTGACCAAAGCATTATATTTTGAATTGATGCCCTTATTGTAGACAAAACTGAGGCTAGCACACTCATTCAACAGAATGCACCCAAACTCATAATAAAAGTCAGTTAAAAAAATTGTTTTTTTTCTTATGAAATTCATTGTGCGCAAATACATGTAACTGCAAATATCTTATGAAACCCCTCTAATTATTCTATTTTTTTTTTTCTTACAGCCAAGAACTTTCTTAGATTCAACCTGCTATCTCATATCCTTTTTTGTGGGCTACTTTTTCCACCACATGCAAATAACATGTTTTTCTTTAGTTTTTGAGGGACTGATTGTTTTTTTTTTTTACATGGAATTTAAAGCCTTTAGGTATGATCACTCTCACACTCTCAAATTTATTCCTACCCAAATACTCTCGAATGTTTCTCAGCACCGAAATGACCTAACAGAGTCAATGGAGCCATAAAACCCAAACAAACAAACAAGTCTCAAACTCTATTGTTTCTTTTTCCCAGGAACTGAGGGACGAGGCTCGACGCGTATGTAACCTTTTTGGATTACTCATTGGAATAGCGCTGATTATGATCAGCTACTCCATATTCGGTGACACATACTCCCAGTGGATCTATGCACGCTTTGAGGAGGACATTTTGGGAAACAACTTCTCAGCTGTCAACGTGTCTCGGTGAGTTTGGGATGTTTTTGTTAAATGGTTACCAGGTTTACATCCCTTGCAAAATTGTAATGTCATTTAAGAGACGAGCTACTTTGACCCTGCCTTCAGGGCCAACCTGGCGCCAAAGGAGAAAAAACTGTAAATCGTCCGCACCCAGGATTGAACTCGGGTCTTCGGTGTGGCGGGCGAAGAACCTAACCATTACACCATTGACACCAGATACTTGCTGAATGATGCTATTATCAGAAGGGTTGGGTTTGGCAGGGTTATTTGACAAGTCACATGTGAATTTACAACAGTGAATGAAATTCAGTCATCCCGGCAACTAATGGGCTTGTTTTCTGTAATTGAATATTAATGTGTCATGATGAAGAAAGTTGAAGACCCCCCCTGTCCTAAGTGTAATGATTGGGATTTTTGCCTCTGATGCAGAGGATAGTAATGTAATCCCCTTTGCTGGACAAACATCTCTGTCTCTGTGCTGGATTGTTGTGTCCATCTCAGCACAGGTCAGCCGTGGCATGCAGGGTCAAGTATCTCACCTCTAAAATGACCTTATTGTGTTACAATACAAGGGGCATGAGGCTAAACCAAAGATGACAACTTCAATAATTCATTCACTCCTTTTTGTTTGGCACAACAAACCTGACTTCTAAACTGGACTATGTGAGAGGTTTGCAGAACCAGGAAGGGTTAGGCTTTATGCATATTTGCTGTTGTGATACCCAGTCCTTATATATGCTGTACGTACTTGTATCAGAACATAAAGTATTACATATGTACTTTTTGCCACAATATACAGTCGAACCTGCTCTAGCGACCACCTGTACAAACAACCACTGCTCACTTCGCCCCTGATTTTTTTTATATATTGTCACTGTTCAAGACGACCACCTGTCCAACACGACAGCGACCACCCTATTTTACTGACCAACAACCTCAAAAACCTGCCCAAGACGACCACTCGACTCTTTTCACCCGACACGTTGCCATAATCATGGGCTCCTATCGCTGTGGGCGAGTGGTGAACCTTTGTCCCGGCCGCCAGTACCCATTATTTTCATCTATCGTTGTTACACATTACATGTAAATACAAAATGGAATATTTGCAGGGAAAGTAAAATCTATAAGAGTAAGAACGAGTGGCTAATGCAGCAAAAGAAGCTGGTGTCTCTATAAATAACTTGAAGCTAACTAATTTCAAAATACCCAGTTGTCTGTCCTTCTGTCATTGCATTCGTCCTCCCATGAAACACCTGGCAAACTTCTACTATTTTTTTTTATCCTTTTGATGTGCACCCAGTGGTGGATTGTAAGCATTTGAATCGATGGAAACTAAACTTTTACGGTATTGTTCATTATTATATATCTTTGAATTTTCACTGACGTAAGGACATGCTTGGGTTGAAGAAATGGTTTTGTTTAATTTAAGTTTAGGACATAGTTTACTGCGGTATTTCCCATAAGCAGGAAATTGATATGGACACAACATAGATTGTCTAATTCATCAGCCATGTCTCTTACCTTCAACCCTAGCATCAACCCCTACTTGTTCAGACTCAAGAACAGAATTCAGCAACTCCCCAAGGTTAAATGTCTGTTTAATCGATAACCCCAGGGCTCAAGACTCTTGCTTGATGGGCTCAAACGGCACATCACTGCAGTCATCAGATCTTGACCGCGCCCAGTCCGAGGCGTCCGCCTTCCAGACCTGGACTCTGCTGGCTGAGCTCGGACCTGCCTTGATCAGCTGTGTCATCCTGGGTGCTTCCTCTCACAAGTGGGGCAGAAAGGTGCTCTTCATTTTGCCCATAGCAGGTAGGAGATTCTGTGTCATTTGCTTTTATCTTTTTCCAGCTATTAATTTTTCTGGTTATTTTTATACAGCCCTTCTCTATAATAAACACTCACTTTTTCCTCCGCTGTGGATTTTCTGAAAGCAGAAAGTGTCAATGAATACGTTTTACATGGAAAGTTTCGGCTATTTGATTGAAAGTAAGAGGCTAAAACAGTAGAAAGCCAGCGCCTCTATATGTAGCCTACATTACTGAGACAAACCAAATAAGCAGGAAGGAAGTTTGTTTTGATCTGATTGATGCAGTATTGTGTAAGGAAGTGTTGAAAGTGACATTGCCATGGCTGTGACTGTAGTCAAAACTCTGTCCAGAAAACAGTCAACAGAGCAGCAGAGCATGCCTGAGGATGAAAACCAAAATGATAGCGATAATGTGTTAAAAGTGATTACACGAATAGCATTGCAGAATGAGAAATAACCTTTCGGGCAATTGAAATTGTGGTGCAGATTTTCACATTATACATTTGACGGTTTTTATCATTCTTCACATCTTACCCTCAAACCATGTATACTACGCATACCTGACATCTTTGTCTGCCCCAGCCTATCCTGGTGTAATTTGGCTCGCACTCTTTTGCGTATGTCTCCTCCCAGGATGCGAGGGGCTAAAACAACCCCCCCCCATCTCCAACACAACTCATTCTTTTCCATAATAAATACAGATCTCCTCTGACTGACAACTATGTGTATTCGGTTGCTTGGTTTTGCAACACATCTAGAACTGTAGAGTCTGACATTTCAAATTCATGGTGTTAATTGTTAATTTGGTAAAAAAATATGGCTTGAAAAACTTCTTGAGAATAAATTCATCTATTCAGAGCTTTCTTATACTCTTTTCTGTTTGGGCTGCTTGTCAAAAGTAAGAAAAATTAATTTTTTATGGTTTGTTTGTTTAGGGTTTTACGGTTCCATCAACACTATAAGGTCATTTCAGCGCCAAATGTTTTTATGGAAATGGCAATATTTGGATAAAGCATGTATAATGTTTGTACAGATGTACTTATTGAAAATTATTTGTATTATGACTTGTTCTCTGTGACAGGCTTCTTGGTGCGACTGTCCATCACCTGGGCTGTGGCTTACTGGCATCTCCACCTCAACTATCTGTTCATCGGCTACGGGGTGAACGGTGCGTCTGGCAGCATCGTCACCATCATGATGGCCATCTACCTCTACACGGCCGACTGCACCAAGGGGAAGAAGACAAGAACCTACCTCATGGTCCTTGCTCAGGTAACGTGGTCTCGGTAGTCTAGGAAGGTTGCGGTTCAAATCCCAACTCGGGTTCGACATTGTGTCCTTGGAAAAGGCACTTTAAACAAATTTTTCTCACTTTACCCAGGTGTGAGTGGGTACGCGGCCATAGACAGCGAACGGTCTTGTCCGTATGTTATTTGCTTTAGCGCCTGTGAAATGGCAGCTTGCACTGTATGCTTCCAAGAAAGTTGAGAAGGTTTCTGAATGACTTGGCCTGCTGGGGTAATAATGATTGTAAAGCGCAGGGAGCTTGCTTTTGAGCGGGGAATGCGCTATATAAATGCAATATATTATTATGTCAGTTCATTTGATTAAGTTTATTTCTGTTTTTCCACTGGGGCAGTGTCCCCCTCAGCCTGGGTTGGCCCTGTCAGGCAGGGTCGAAGTAGCCCATCTCTTAAATGACCTTATGGTGTTGTAAGAACCGTTAAACCTAAAACAAAGCAAAGCAAAATCTGTTCTTCATAAATTTTATTTTTAGTTTGGTTTGGTTTTTGGTTTTAAGCCACTCGTAACACTGTGAGGTCACCTTAGGCCTCTCCGACCTTGCCTGTCAGGGCCAACATGGGCTGAGAGGGACTCAACATCCCAACAGAGCGATGGAAATGTTTGTCCAATGTGTGGATCGGTCTTTAATCCTCTGCATGATAGGCAAAGAGCCTTAAAGATGGCTTTTCTTTTCTTTTTTCTATCTTTACCATTGAATCTCAGATACACGTTGAGATTTTTTCTTCTTGAAACCATGTGCCATGCACTGAATTTGATAATTTTTTTCTTTGCATCAAAGGTCCTGGTTTTCCTGATAAATCCTGAAATCTGGATTTCCTTGATTTGTTTGAATGTTTTCTCGCTTCTTGTAATGTATAGTTGCTCATGTATTTCAACCTCTCAACATTTGTTATATTGCACCTCATTTAAAAAGTAGTCAGATACAAGAGCTATAAATTATATAAGAAAATATTACTAATAAATTTTCAGTCCCGATATGGACTTTACCACCACATTCACATCCAAAAAGTGTTTTTTTTCTGAGCTCATTGACACATCTATTTTCGTAATTTTAGTAAAGAAAATGTTGTATAGGGGTTAGGGAGAGTTCTGAGAAATAAGTAGTTTTTCATTGTTTTTTTTTCTTTTTTCTTAGAGAGTTTTAAGAATTGATAGCCCAGAAGAATATCCTATAATTTTGTTTTGAGCTGTCAAAATCTTGTCAGAAAACTATGTATTTTGCATACACTATGGTCCATCTGATAACTAAATAATTTATTACATTGTCTTTTTTAGGTGATTACCTCAGTTGTCTGTGCTGTCAGCCATCTTGTTGTTGGCTACTTCATCTCGGCAGATGGCTTCTTATGGCCAATGGGGACATCTCTCTTTATCTGCGTGGCGGCTCTCGTGTGGTTCACATACTGTGTGAATGAGACGATCAGACGGCAACGCTTCATCAACTACTCTGAGAGATGGGAAAGTAGGTCTAGTTGTTGTTACACTGCATAGATAAAAACTTGGGGCAAACATTGTGACCTGAAATCATTGTTATATGATTAGGATAAGATTTAGATTTAACTTATTGGACATGCACTGAGCCAAAAGAGAATTTTGTCATGATGATGCCACACAGGACCTGGTTAGTGTTAATGTTTTTTTTTTATTACATTAAGGAAAGGAGCAGAGGCTGCATGTAATCACTAAGTAATACATGAGTGCCTTTCCTTTCACTTTCACACGGGAAATGCGGGCACAAAGAGAATGTATTGTCAATAGACCAAGACCTGTCCAACGGCACTGCGACCACCTTATTTTACTGATCAACAACCACAAAAGCATTCCCAAGATGACCACTGGATTCTATTTTCACCCGTCTCGTTACCATAATCATAGGCACCTATCTCTGTGGACGAGTGATGGGTCTTTGTCCTCGCCACCAGTGCCCATTGTTTTCACCTACTGGTATCGTCATCGTTACATACTAGCCCCTCCTACAATTTGTACTCTCGCTGACCAGCACTGAGCATTAGCAAGCGACCATCTTAATCCTTTCACCTGTCGTTATTAGCCCCTTCCATAATTTGTAATACAGCGTAATTCCTGACGAAAAAACAACAAATATGCCACCGAGGTGTTGCTTGTTTGTTGAGTGGTGACAGCATATTTCTTTGTTCTTTCCTGGCACTATATCTCCCTCGTCTGATACATTTTGAACAACAACAAAAAATACAAAGCCCAAACCGACCCTCCCCTCTTCGAATGAAAAAGAAACCCAAATATTCTAAAAGATCCCACTTGAAAATAAAAGGATTTGTTTTCCCTTCATATTCATGTGACCTGCCCAAGATGACCACTTTTCTCTCAACAATGAGTGGCTGTCTTGGGCAGGTTCAATTGTAATTGTAAGGTTCTGCTTGAACCTCGGCTGGAGCCTTACCTTGTCTCCATGGGAATGGCACTACACGAATTTTCCTCACGTACCCCAAGTGTAAATGGGTACTCAGCTAAAGACAGCAACAAGTGTTGTCAGTATGTTAGTTGTTGAGTGCTTGTCAAATGACAGCTTGCACTGTATGCTTCACAAGAATATATGAAATCTTTCTGATTGACTTTAGTTGCCAGGCAGGGTAATAATATACACTTATTTCACGCAGTTTTTTTATTTACAAGACGGATGTAGACGATTGTTTCAAGCTGATCAGCAATAGTTGCCGAGATTGCGCTAGCAATCGAGGTGACTATTGCTGGTGAAATTGAAACAATCGTCTACATCCCACTTGTTAATAAAAAACAAAGTGAAATAAGTGTATTGTAATCCATGGAGACAGAAGTTTTCAGCGTTCACTATTTAGATAAAATTTGGTCGACATGCAAAGTTCCCTACTCTAGATGTAGATCTACCAAACTCTCCATTGCTGATGCGCACCTTTCAAGTCGGATCGATTGTAGACCTAAGCCTTATACCAAGATCACACTTATAATTTGACGACTTGTTCATTCTAAAAAGCTTTATTAGAGAGTGGCACGGTCAAGTTCTAGACCCTTGCCATTGAGAATCGTGCTAGAAGTCTACTTCTCTTTCGATCAACACAGTGCTTCTGTCGCCAAGCAAGGAAAGAGAAGCAATGATTGGGTTATAAAGGGACGCAACCAAAATAAATTCGCAAACATTCTAAAATGTAATTATCTATTTAGGAAGGTTTTTTAAAGTAAATTGCTTACTGTATTTGTAACAAATCCGTACATTAGTTAATAGTTTTAATAAAAGAAAAGTTTTTAACATGTTAAATTATAGATAATAACATAATATGTTTATCTTTATTTAAATTAAGAGACGCACAATTTACAACAAGTCTGTACTTATTTAAAACAGTTATTGTTTGCTTTTTGAGGCGTGAAACAATAAACGGTTGCTTAACGCTGACGTAACGCCAACTGACCAATGAGAATCAAGCAAATTATTATCAACTCAGTTCGAGGATTACAATAATAGGTGCTCTTGATCGAGGCATACATATATGCAATCATTCTTCATCAGTTTTATTGAAACATTTATAAATCTTAATATATTTGTCTACATTTGAACATTTTCAGGTGTGAAGACTGTGTTCAAATTTTACCTCAGCAAAGTGGAACAGACCCAACACGAGGGATGGAATTTTGTCATCTTGGGTGTCGTCTTTTTCCTGTTCGGCACTTGCTTCAGAGCACAGTTCATGATCTTGTACCTGATGAATCAGCCACTATGTTGGGCATCAGAGAAGATTGGATATGTCTTGACATTCCAGGTATGTGAAATGATTCATAAACATTTAGGTTTTGTTATTGTTGTTGCTGATCGGGCACTTGTGTATTGGTGACCTTCCCCTTGATCTCTTATCTAAGCATGGTAAAAAAAGAAACACCAGTAAAGTATCTACAATTTTTGTTGGAACTACTTTCACTGTTGTTTTATATTTATGATTTACACTTCAGAAAACGTGAATTCAATCAAGAGTGTGTTTTCACTTATTTTGAAATTTTGATCCTACAGGGTCTCTCGCAAGGGTTTGCTTCTCTCGTCCTGTTGCCGGTACTTCAGAGGATGATGAGAGACGAGTTCATCTGTACTCTGGCTCTGATTTCTGGCGCTGTCAGTAGGGCTGTGCTTGCAGTGGCTTATACGGATTGGATGACTTACCTGGGTCGGTTGTGTGTAGTTGTTGTTGCTGTTGTCGGTATTCATCAGATTGAAAGTAGACATTTATACATTTTCTGAAAGTCAAATTGAGACAAAGAAACTGTCTGACAATAGCTTTTGATCCCTTGCCTAAAGGAGAAGAACACAAAGAGGACTTTTATTAGTCCCCGTGGTAAAATTTATTTTACATTGGCGTTAAGCAAGCATATTCATACATGCAAATGCATACCAAAATGTCATATTACATTATAACATATGTTAACAGAAACATTTATACGATTCGGTGATGCAAACACCATTGCACACTACAGTTGTGTATCCAAATATGTTTGATAATAATACATTGCAAATCATTTAACCTGTATAAAGGTTATTTCAACTTAGATTGTTTTTGGAGTCATTTTCTTGTGAAAAGCATTTTCTTATTGGCACAAACAGAAATTCGGAAGTGCAGTAGATAAGAGCAAGGAAGGCTCTGTGTTGTTGTGAGCTGGTATAACCATCATCTCAAATACCCAGAATATGATTGTCACTGGTAGCAAACTGTAATGATTCCATTCATTTCTTCATCAACAGCATTTTCCCTCGGCTTGCTGGAGCTTCTTGTTCTGCCCCTGCTCCGAGCAATTCTGTCCAGAATGGTTTCACAAAGGCTAAGAGGTGGGCTTTGGTGATATAGCAAATTTATGGGAGTTAACTCTGTTGGTTCTCGGCTATAACTTTTGAGGAATTAATACAATGCTCTTAGGCACGTCAACCTGCTATAGATTGTGAAAGGAGCTAAACTTTTGTTTCCTGTTTAGTTTAGTCAAGGCAGCATGGCTTACACTGACATAGAATGTAAAAAATAGGTTTATTAACCAATTCATGTGACATTCTGCTCACCGATATTCCTCAATGTTACTCACTTTGTTATATTTGCATGCACAAACTGACTGCCCGAAATGATTGTGCAGCTTTTTACTTGTTGACTACTGCAATTATACTTTTACCCTGAACTTTGTACCTGATTTTCTCTTTAACTAGTTATGCTAGGATGAGTATTTTTGAATGATTAATTCTCAGCTTTTCTGAAAAGATTAGGGCTTGAAGAAATAATTTTGCTCTCAGAATATGAACAAATATGTAGGCCTCTATTTTCAAAATAGACTTCTGCCCAAAAAATCCATGTTGCATGCATCACAAATGATATTCGTTTTGCACACTCAATCTTTACCTTTTGACTTGCAGGCTCCCTGTTTGCCAGCATTGCTGTCATTGAAGTAGCCACTCTCGCCGTGGCTGGTACGGGTGTGAACCTCCTTTACTCCAACACCGTGGGTATCTGGCATGGCATGGCCTACAGCATCGTCTCTGGCTGTGTCCTCTTGGCCAGTGTTCTCATGGGGTGAGTACAGCATGATCTCATTGTTTTACTTGTATTCTTTGGAAAAATGGGTTGTGACATAATGGAATCATGTGCTCGTCAAAGCCAGGGAAAGATTCACCAGCATTTTTCTTTGTGTAAGAAAAACTTGTGTAAGTTTTATTTTACCAGGCATGCTTTTTGGACCCCAACACCTCCTATATCCATTTCAAAACACATTTAATGGTAAATTATGTGCAGGAACATTGTTTTAAGATAAAAAGTGTAGTTTTGCCCATTTTCTTGCTAATTTCCCCACTGACAGTGGGTAGTGCCAACTTAATGACATTCATGAATATCTCGACTTATGTATATTCAAGATAATTCAATGATTTCTTCATTGACGACAAGAGAAGTTTACAAGCTTTAAATGATACCTATAAATCTATATGCCCAACAATGGATGAGTGCCTGATTTCATTGCGTCATGAAACAAATAACTTGTACTGATTCTGTTTTGCTTGTATTCTTTGGTCGAATAGCTTCTATCTCCTTATCATTATGATTTGTTCTTTTTTTGGAGTCATGTTGTATCTCAGAGTCTCCATGTACTTATTCTTTTCCAATCTTAAGACTTTGATGACACAATGACTCCTCCTTTTAACGTCCAATGTCATCCCTTTATTGCAGTATATTCTGTACTTTGTTAATTCTTTGCTGGGAGGCCAGCTAGTTTGCTCACTATGATGATAGATTTTTAAAGGAAAGGGGGAGGAGGGGGGGGGGGAGATTACCCTATTTTTACCCAAATGAGAAATGAAGTAAGTTCCAACTTTTAAAAATATGTTTTACTCTGATATAAATGGAACGTTGTTAAGTTGTTAATCCTTCCCGTGACCATAAGGAGGAAATCTCTCTTTTCCCAGGGTTGATATTAGGGTGCACCTTTTTAGAAAACAAAAACATATATCCAGCTATCATGGGAAGTACAGGGTGGTTTTTTTATATTGATCGATTCTAAACTGGAATAACTCGGAAACGGTTAGAGATAGAAGTAAACGGTCTTTTTTACATTATTCACCTGCCATTTAAGTTTTGTCTGGGATACTTTATAAGATTGTGTCGATAAAGAATGCATTTTAAAAAGGAGTTAGCAGAACATGGCCATTTTTAGGTCATGGGCTCAAAACAGAGCACTGGTATTCCAAAGAGAAGACTGACAGGAACCATTGGAAGGCAATAAAAAGTGGGTTAAAATTTTTTATCCAAACAGAATAATGCCTGCAAAGCTCTGGCTTTATGTCCTATAAAAAGAAATTAGTGTTTTTTTGTTTGAAGTTAGAGAGCGATGGATGGATCTCGGGGTATCAACTCCATGAAGTTGTCTTTTTTTCATCGAATGGGCACAATGCAATTCTCAAATCAACTTCTTGCTATCCTTGTTGTATTCACAATTCACACTACCAGTTTCTACCAAATTTCGATACCAAGCTTTGGTTGAGTTTTGGACTATGCTTTTCTTGCTGTGCTCAGTCGGAATTTTCTCAGCATTGCAGGCGCGTGATCTGCTTTGTACACGCACAACACACTCCTGGGAAATGTGATTTTGCGTCATTTCTACACGATAAAAATCAGGGTTTGTTTGCAAAAACTGGCGGAATCGCACAGTCTATCAATGAAATTGGGTGATTTTGGTACCAGAAAAAACTTACAGGGATGTGGATTAATCTGTTAAAAACAGAATGTTTCTATCTCTTACCGTCTTTGAGTTATTTCAGTTTAGAATTGATCAATATAAAAAACACACCTTGTATGTTATTTCAATTCTTTCTTTGGTGTTTGTAAGGAAAAAACAGCTCTTGAACTCGGAGATTTTTTCTAAAGATGTCTGTCTACATATTGAATACTTATTTCATTATTATTTGTAACTGTGAACAGAACATCCAGTCTTCACCAATGAATTCTTTTCTCTTTTCTATTTTTGCACTTTTGATCCATTTTCTGTTTGATGAATGCCCAAGCTCTTTGATATGAAAAAAAACCGCATGGAAGAAAAGTTTTATTTAAAATTTTATATTTTGTTAGATGATCGAAACAATTTCAACAATGATTGGGTGATCACTTGGGAATGAAATGTTATCTTTGAATGAACACCCAATGTGAGATGATGAGTCGTTTCTTGGCACACAGGTATTAAAGTGCACGTCAAGGAAGAAAATTCTCTGGTCTGAGGACTGTTAAATGTCAGTGTGTATCACTGATTGGAGCAAACTGACACCTTGTGGTTAGCAACTAGAGTAAAAGACTGAACATTTCAGTGTGTAGGGTTCCTCTTTAGCTGGGGCTTGCTCTCAAAACAGAGTTTTCGACTAGCTCTTGCAATAGATTTTTGTCTCAAAACCATAACAAGAATGCTGCATGCTTTGTTAACCTGAAATGTTGCTTTACAAGTATAATTACTGTTAAAGTTCAAGGTATTTTGCTTTGACAGGGTTATCACAAGGTATTTGAGTAACTCTCTATCTATCTTTTTTCTCACTTTTGTAAATAGGCTTATAAATGCCGCCTGAAGGTTCAGCGTATCATGAGTATTTTGCAGTTTTTTTGTTTTTTTTAACGCAGTACCCTTTGGTCCTTAGCCTAAAACTTCATAATCATGTGCAAAAATATGGTACATTAAATACTCATGTTACTATTAGTAATGATAAATGAAATATCCGGTCTTCATCAATGAATTCTTTTCTTTATTTGCGCAATGACCACATCATCTGTATAATAAATGGACAAAATGTTCTATCTTGTGCATGCTCTTACATGTTATTATGGATGAACATCCTCCGGATATCTTTTTTCATTCTTGAAGACGAAAAGTTCTGAGAATGTCCCTTTTTATATATGAAATTATATTTCATGCATAGCAATAAAAATTGCTGACTTTCACACCAAATTCGAGAATGTTTTGTTTCAAGCTATGCTCATCTCTGAAGTTACGTATTAGATAAGAGAGACAGAGTTAGTTTAGTTTGGTTACCAGTCAGAAATACAGAAGGAAGAGATGAATGGCACAAAGAAAAGGAGTAGGGCATAGAAATGTAAGTGTTAAATCTTCAGCAGAGCTATACACTTATTGTCTGTATTGTGAAAATCTATTCCCAAAAATTAGATAGATAGTTACAAAAAAGAGAGATGGAGACGTAAGAAAAATGGTGCATAGAGCAGCAATGCAATCGTTCGACCCAATCAGAATATGCACTTATTGTCTTCATTATTGTAATCCATTTCATCAAATTAAATTCATAGAGTTGCAAAGAGAAGAGGTAGAGAGCTAAGAGAAAGGAGCAGCGAAAATCATTGCAAATGGTAGATCTTCAGGGGAGTTTTGTACTTATTCTTTGTATTGTGGCAATCCATTTCACCAACCACCAGGATCTACGGTTTAACCATACGCCGGAGGGCTATCTTCGGGAGGACGAGGGGCCGGAAGACGTATGTGGAAGTCACAGTGGAAGAGGAGCGGCAGAGACTGACGGCTGAACCAGACAATCAATGAAGTGCATGCCTTCTCTTCAGCTCGACACGGCAGTAATTTTTCACTTGGGCTTGCCTTTTGGTTCTTTGATGTTTTTTCCTTTTTCACACAGAGATGGGCAACCTCAGAAGCTATCCCAAATTCAGGATTTTGATTTTTGCGCTGGAGCATAAAAATTCTGAGATTTTTTCTTTATAGTGTTTTTTGCAATAGCGACCTAAATACCATAATATTTCCAAATTTTTCTAGTGTTTTTTTTATTATAATGCAGGTCAAGTGTGAGGTCTAAACACCTGTGATCCTTAGGTAGAAAAATCCTCATATATCTTTTTTTAAATAGTTTATTTTAAGCTGGGGGGAGTAAATACCATAACCCTGGATTTTTTAGAACTTCTTTTCGGATGAGGTATGCCCATCTCTATGTGGTGTAATTTTTTCTTGGCTTCCAATTGTACTCGTTGTGTGGTAAACTTTCTTGTCTTCTTTGGTCTTTTGTGCTCCTCTGTCAGTTGAGTACAGTAGTGACTGTGATAATACATGTATAGAGGTAACAGGGCACAGAGGGTCATTATTACGCATTATAATGTAAATGCCTAGCAGAAACACTGTTGTCTTTTTTTTCTTTGCTCACAATAGTTGCAATATTTCTTTTCCATCAAGGTTGACCGCGACATGCATTTTGCTGAGAAATCAGAAAAGATGCTTCTTTACCTGGCAAAAGTAAATTTTTATATCCTTACATATTTTTCAGCATGCTTGAGCAACATAAAATATAGCGGTCTTATCACCCACCCAGCTTGCTTTCTCACAATATCTCTGATTTGGTTGAGTTTTCATTTACACCTCTTGTAGCCCTGTTAGGTCATTTCAGAGACAGGCTACTTCCACCCTGCCTGTCAGGGCCAACAAAGGCTGAGAGGGATATTTCTCGGAACAAAAGTGTTAATGGGTTAATGGGATCCTTTATAGTCTCTGATAGAAATAATGTGAAATTAATCCACAAGCACCTCACTTTGACCGTGAGCGGGGGGGGGGGGGAGCCTCACGCTGTCTAGAGGCTATGGTACTGGCCTCTCATACCAATGGTCCCGAATTCCAGTTGGGTCAACCTTGATAATATGTTTTATAGAATTGAGCCTAAATTTGGAAGCAGAATCTATTGTATGCGCCTAAATTAACTATTTGAAATGGCTGTGTGGTGAATGAATTCCAGGCTATAAAGATGTTCTGTGGTGAGCTATGAGTCTGTTACATCTAGGCTGTTATCAGTGGTAGGTAGAGCTTTATTTGACACATCGTTTTTTGCTGACTCAACTACCAGGAACATTAGTACATGTATATATAAGTATTATATTGATACTCATATTGCTAAGACATTGACAAAGCTGCCAATTATCATTTTCAAGGTGCTCAAAATATGTATGTGTTCAATTTGAATTTGGCAATACTTTTATGCCATGATATGCGCAGATTATTAATATAATATATGTATGGGAATATCTATTTGCTATATAAGCTAATGAAAGCCTTTGAATTATTCTTATATTTAAATGTAGTTTTTCATTTACCCGGTTCCCTGGTCATGGTCGGAAAGGTATTTTATGCATCTCTTTGAACTCTTTCATTTTCGTTTACTTTCACTCCCTGGTAGAACTGCAAGTTGGAGTAAAATCTATTCTTAGAATCCTATTTTTATCCTCTAGTAGCTTTTTATTTTTTATAAATATTTCGATACCAAAGACTGTTTATGATTTCTTCTTCATGTTTGCAGAATATTATGTAAAACATTGACACAAGTTTCCTTGTTTTTCGAGTCTTGATATTATTCTTGCCTCTTTTTTATTTTAACTCAATTTCTTTTTTAGGTTTCTGCTTTCTTATGGTGTTTCTTTTGTTTTTCTCTCTTTTTAAAAAAACCCACTATACAGCTATTTCCATGCTAGGAAATAGATCAGGATCCTTGTAGCCTTTACAAAAGATCAAAGAAAGAGCAACCTGACCAGACCCTCCACCAACCAATACCACTTTCGTCTTTTGAGATCTTATAAGCCAAAAGCATGACATATACTCTTAGTTATAAGTATTAATGTATGATGTGTATGTTCATCTGATTCTGTTTGACCGGTTTCCCTATTTTCTCTTTCGTGGGTGGTTCTATGTCTATAAGTAGGTATCTCCTTTCTTGGATAATGTCTTATGGTAATTACATTAGTGAGAGATATACAGTCAAATCTGTCTAAGACGATCACCCAATATCGAGACAAAAGCAGTCATTTTAGACAGGTGGTCGTCTCGGGGAGGGATAATATATAGAATAAATGTAATTTGAGAGTCGATGGTTGTTTGTGCAGGTGGTCGTCTTAAACAGATGGTCGCATCAGTAGGTTCAAGTGTAATATCCTTAACTCAGTTACCAGTTGTCATCGCCTTGCCAAGTTAGAGCTCTGTTGAAGGACCAGAAGGATTATTCGACTTTTTTTTTTATCTCAGGGAAATCTTTTACAGTATTCAAATTATTCAATTTACACTGCCTTTTCTGATTAATTACTATTACTTTTTGGCAGCGGTCGAAGAGCAGGTGTCTCACTATAAAAGCAAGCTTACATACTCAGCGCCATTAGAATTGCCCCACTCTGTGAACTTACCTTTGATGACTCTGTGGTGTACTCGTGTCATATGATGCACGGTCTTTGAGAAAACTCTACAGAAGGGCTGAGATAAAGGTTGAACTATTGTCCGTGGCATAATATGTTCAGAGAGAGAGAGAGAGAGAGAGGCGGAGAGGGGATGGGAGAAGGCCGGAGAGGGAGGGAAATAGAGAGAGATGGGAGGTGGAGGGGCAGTAGACAGATAGAGTGGGTGAGTGAGGGTTGATAGAGAGAGAGGGGGAGAGAGAGAGAGAGTTTGAAAGCTGAGCTAGAGGCGCTGTAGAGAAATAGAGACAGTTCAGAGAAAGAGAGAGAGACAGAGAGAGAGAGGGGGGGGGGGGGATGCTGTTTGAAGTTATTTATTTATAGATAAACCGGATTATTTTGCTGTTTTAGCCAAGGTTGATAGCTAAGCTAGAGGGGTAGTGGAAAAATAGAGAGAGGGAGAGAGAAAAAAAAAAGGGAGTTGGAGACAGAGCTCGAGGGGCGATACAAAGATAGAGAAAAAGGAGTTCAGGTTTGGATAAGACAGCGGTATCGTTATCTCCTACACTCACGTGCCTTCCATCTCCTTAAGAAATCAGTCTCGCATAACCATTGCAGCATAAGGAGTTAAAGCAGGCCGCCGCGCCGATGCATTGTGCACTTAGCATTCATACGGGTAAGTCGAGCCATTCACTAAACGGCTTTCTATTTATAGTGTTATCAGAACATTTTCTTTTAGTTTTACATAGCTTTCAGACAATGTCAGGATGTTGTTAGCCTACATGCATGTGACCTTTATTACATTTTCTGCAGTGGTGTAGTTTTCCTATCAGTTTGATTTCTGTATTTGATGTGGTTATCATGGAGTTGAGTGCAAATGGAAGTTATCCAGTAAGTTCTATACTATCCAGTAACGTCTATACTATCTTGTAAGTTCTTCTCTATACTATCCAGTAAGTTCAATGCTATCTAGTAAGTTCTGCTCTATAATATCCAGTAAGTTCTATACTATCTAGTAAGTTCTTCTCTATACTATCCAGTAAGTTCTATACTATCGAGTAATTTCTTAAAATACACATACATGTACATGTATTTAATTATGATCTTCTACACTGAATTTGCATGCAAGGTATTACTCGTTTTCTATGAATTTGATATGCCTTATTTACACTTTGAGAAAGATCCTGCCAAAAGCAGACAGTTTTATACATGTATGACGACTATTACTACAGACTAGTCCATGCTTTGAAAATCAAATAATTTAAACCCTCGTCTTTCATATATATTTTATATACAATGTGTATATTTATATTCTGAGCAGAATATCAGGAAGATGTGAAAACAATATGAAGTAACTATTTACACACATACATGTACACATATATATACATGTATTGATTATTATTCTTTGTTGTGGAAGCTTTCAAGTGTTCAGAAATCAACCGATACGTACCCTTTATCCCGTATTTAAAGAAAGTTTTGTTTTTGGATGTCATTACTTTTAGTATCAGAATCAGGAAAATACAAATTATGTTATCAGATATTGATCAAGCCCTAAAGAAAATTGTGCGCTTTCAACTTGGTATTTTTTTTCTTCTTTACTTTCTAGATTAAGGTACTATTTTTTTTCTTCTTTACTTTCTAGATTAAGGTACATTTTCCAAGCCCACTATCTGATCAAATTAATTACTTTACAGTTGTAGCCTACTTAATTTTTGGTAATAAAAATTTTGTGTCCACTAAATATTCTTCTCGTTCTGTCTGAAAGTTTTTTGAAGGGGAATTGCCACGATTCTTTTTGAAACAGAAACCTTGAGCAATGTCTTGACATTATACATGTAAAATGTTATCTATTTCTAGATGCACCAGCTTCTTTGGCGTAAGACTTTATATAGAAGATGTAGTTTCTTGACACTGTAGATTGGAAGGGTCGAAGTATTACGTCTCTTAAATAACTTTGCAGTGTTACAAGGGACGTAAAACTGGTTACCAAACCAAACCAAACCGGTAAGTTGATACCAACGCATCATCAGTTCGCCCATGAAATACCTGCGTGGTTTCAGACAGTATAAAAAACAACTTGTTATGTAGCGACCCTACTCGGAAATGTTTGCCACTAGACGTTTTTCGTCTGCCGAATGAATTGTGTTTTAGTCTATCGCGCAGGGTCAGACAGGGTCTATTCTGACATCTACAACGTTATCTAATCAAATTACCCAATGGTTACCATCTCGCTTCTCCGCTGACGCACGCAATCCTTTAATTGTTCCAATTTTTTTAGGGACACTAATATGTGTCGTAAAAAAAAGATTGACGTTATTTTGGACCTGAAACATAAATGTAGCCTATACCAATTGTATGATAATATGCAGACCTGTTGCACATCTTGGGCTAAAGAGCAAAAGAGAAAGTACAGTCGACCTCTTATAGGTGACTCATCTGAACACGAATAGTGAAGGTACATCATATGCTGGTTGTTTTGCAAAGAGGCGACTTCTCCATTATAATCTTTGTATTATTCGCCCTTGTGCAACGCAATAAACCATATGTGCATCACAAAACAAGCCCACCGCATCTGTGATGTAATGGTCAGGCTCTTTGACTCTCACGCAGAGGACTGGAGTTCGACCCCACGTTAGACATACATCTCCATCGCTCTGCTGGGACATTGTGTCCCTCTCAACACGGATTGGCCCTAACAGGCAGGGTCAAAGTAATCCGTCTCCTTTTCTAAAATGTCTATATTACAAAGGGCGTAAAGCTTAAACCAACCAAACCATTGTGTAGTGCATCACAGAAGATGGTTGATGAGATTGGTCACACTGAGCAGGTCCGTGCCTGTATCGAAATGCACCAATTCTCAGACACGCTTTATTGTCGCGCTGACAATCTCTCCGGTTAACATCTCCGCGCTGGTTTGAACCGCTGAGAGGACTATATTACATTATTGTATTATAATCATAAGCTTCCTGGTTAAGGCCAACTTTGACAACAGCGGTTGTTTGCAAGTGAAACACTCTGGCGAAATTCAATTGTATATATTGTTAACCGAGCCCTTTCTTTGTTCAAGTCTTTAGGGCAACAGTCGAAACCACTAAAAGTGATTCAACAGGAATTATGTTAGGAATGTTTATATCTGTCTTTTATCTCTTCTTGTCTGTTTTATTTATCAGCGTCAGTGGTGTGGGCCTAAGGGTTAGGCTCTTCGTCTATCACGCAGAAAACGCGGATTCGATCCCACGTCGGACTGTCTGCGTTTTTCCTGCTGGGATCATCCCTCTCAGCCTGGGTTGGCCTTGACAGACGGGGCTGAAAGTAGTCCCTCTCCTATGTGACCTTACAGTGTTGCAAAGGACGTAAAATTGGTAACCAAACCAATCTGATTTCTTTGGACATCTGACATAAGAAGTATTTTGCTCCCCCCCCCCCCCCTTTCCCAATGCTGTTATACTGTAGCCTACTCAGTTCCGATTGTTAAAAAAAAAACCCAACCCAGCCCTATAGCTTTCCCTGATGTGTGTGGTGTAATGGTTAGTCTTTTGCCCTTTCACTCAACAGAGGACGGGAGTTGGATCCCCGCGATTGACGAAATCTCCTCTCTGAGGGGATGTCGTATCTCTCTCGACCCGGGTTGGCCCTGTCAGGCAGATTGCGGCTGCCCGCCTCTACTTAAACGACCTTAGATCGTAGGCCATTCAATGTTACAATGGGTACAAAACGGAAACCAGACACACCGACAGTTTTCCAGGGCTACATACAAAAAGCAGAGTACGCTAGTACTAGTGCACATATTATTATTCTTTGAAATATTTTAACGTTCAATTTGCACAGGAATCACTCCCTTGAACAGCCATATTATTATTATTCTTTCGCTTGAGATTTCCGCTTGTGAAATACGCTGTTGTCAAATATGGCCTTTATATATTATACTTAACCATACAGTGTCGTTGGGGTGCTGTCTCACTATTCATGTTTGCGCGGCTGAGGGTCTTTCTTTCTTTTTTGTTTGTTGGGTTTTTCTTTCTTTTTTGTTTGTTTGGCTTGTTTTGTTTTTGCATTGTTTCCTCTCCTCGCCCAGTGTCAATGCCCGCTCAAATAGTGCGGTGCCGTAATAGTCGTCTGTGAAGGTCACCAAGCGACATGGGCATAATATTATGTATGTATACCAAGTTGGCTATGATATTGAGTATCGAGGTACGAGAAACACCAAACTTGCTCTATCGTGTGTCTGTGTGGTCAGTCAGACACTAAGGCTGTTCTCAGTGATTCAGGAGTAGTGGTTCCGTGGTTTGCCCGAATATAGGCCTTTTAAAAAAAAAAAAAAAGGCAATTTTTTAGGCTGGAGAAAATTGGCATGTCTCACCAACTCCAAGCCCACCTCCTCCTCCCTTTTTTGTTATGTTTTGACTTTTCCTTATTTAAACTCTTTTGCTAAGCTCACGTGGTCTACACTTCGAGAAAAAAGTCACCAAGACAGGGCGAGCGAAGGAGTTTTGATAATAAAAATTATTTTCTGCAAATGGTAAAAATAAGGGGTTGAAAATAAGGGGGGGGGGGGGGGGGGGTTTGCGACGATA
>JAUKPP010265710.1:0-11552 GCA_032273245.1 Phyllaplysia taylori
CCCTGACAGGCAGGGTCGAAGTCGCCCGTCCCTTAAATGACCTTACAGTGTTGCAAGGGACGTTAAGCCCAAACCAACAAAAAATAAATAAAAAATCCTTACATCCTCCAGTAAATCCATTCGTATTCTGCAAACAAAACACACGTTCAATTCGTCTAAAAAGTTAGTGAGCGCCTACATGTATTTCGCGAACTCAATGCTGTCTGGTAGTAGGCCTATCATGTAAAATCTTCATTTTATCTTTTGTTTTGTTTTTTGTTCATCTTCTTTGAAATGCGAAAGTGGGGTTTCATCTCACTTACTTAAAGATGCCCCGCATTTTGTTTCACCTAAAATTCAGAGATAGTTCAAGACAGACTAATTAACTCACGATTTTTATGACAAGAGTGAGATTAGAACTAATCAATGGGCCTCATTAAACTCCTTATGGCCTACTTTTTTTTTCTTTTTAAAACAATTTGACACACATAAGATACCGTGAAAATGATTAGGTTTACTAGAAGCCTTCGTGTGTAGCCTATTTAGTTGTTATACAGGTGTTCTACCAATTGGTTTGGCTCGGTTACCAGTTTTACGTCCCCTGCAACACGGTAAGGTCATTTAGGAGATGAGCTACTTCGACCCTGCCTGTCAGGGCCAACCCGGGGTGAAAGGAAATGTCCCAGCAGAAAAACACTGTTCGTTCACAATTGGGATCGAACTCGGATCTTTCGCATGGTAGGCGAAAAGCCTAACCACTACTACCACAGCGCTAGTGTTCTATTGATTATACATAGCTCCTTCCCGCCCTAATGGAATGGATGAGAAAATTGGAGCCCCTGCGTTACTTTCAAGCAGAGAAAAAAAATCACGCACCACAACCTCAACAAACCGTATATAATAACTTTAATGATGAATGTAAAAATGACAGATGTTGGGGTGGGCAAATTATCGACAGGACCCCTGTCTTCCTCAGGCCCATGAAATTGTAAATAAAACAACAACGTAGAAAACTTTACCTTACTTTCAAGCAGCATAGAGAGAACTAGATAGACAATGTACAACAATACACCCAACAATGGTAAGACTATAAGCCTGCATGTACATGTACTCTACCGCTGTCGATGCGCAGCGTGGTGAGAGTTTTAGGGTGGTTTGCTAAACCTTTTTACACCCCTTGCAACACTGTAAGGCAATTAAGGGACGGGCTACCTCGATCCTGCCTGTCAGGACCAAACCGGGCTGAGAAGGAAAATCCCGGCAGAAAAAAGACCCCGTTTGGATTGAACTTTGAGCTTCCACATAGAGACGAAAAGCCTCACCGTTACACCACAGCGCTAGTGTGATTCCAGTTTGATGCATGTAGCACCAGAGACAGGTGATCGCTTAAGCAGGTTCAACTGTACCTCCAAAGTGTTGTCCCAGGCGTTGAACAAACCAGGAAATCAACTGACAAGATCATCGTCTGTGGTGCAATAAAATACAAGCTCTTTCACCTATAATGCGGATGGCCCGAGTTCGATCCCATGAACAAGCGATCTCGTTTTCCTTCTAGGATTTATCCCCTTCAGCCTGGGTCGAAGTAGTCCGTCACTTAAATGACCTTAAAGTGTTGCAAGGGGCGTAAAACTTAACGAATCAACTACTGACACACGTGCCATGGACAGACGACACGTAAAGAAATCAACCCGTGTTTGGTTAGAGCTGAAATATTGGGTGATCGCTTTGGTTTGGTTACCGGTTTTACATCCCTTGCAACATTGTTAGGCCATTTAAGAGAGAGGCTACTTCGACCCTGCTTGTCAGGGCCAACCCGGACTGAGACTGTCACTGAGAGGGAAAAAATCCCAGCAGGAAAAAAAACGAGATCGTCCGCGACCGGGGATCGAACCGGGGTCTTCTGCATGACAGGCGAAGAGCCTAACCATTACAATTACACCATAGCACCGGTTCTTGGGAGATCACACCAGTGTCAGTGGTGCACTGGTTACGCTCTTTGCCTATCACGCAGGAGACGGGAGTTCCCGCGTTAGGCGATCTGGTTTATCCGCAGGGGATTGCCCCTCTCAGCCTTTGTTGGCCCTGACAGGCAAGGTCGAACTCGCCCGTCTCTTAAATGGCCTTACAGTGTTGCAGGGGACGTAAAACTAGTAAGGAAAAATACAGATCTGTCCATATTTGGTTTGAGCTGAAATCTTGGATTTGATATCATCGGCGTCTGGGGTATACATGTACTGGTTAAGCTCTTCGCCTTTCATGCAGAAGAAAGGGGTTCGATTCCCGAGTTGGACGAACACCACCGTGTCTCTTTTAGGATGTTACATTACAAATACATGTAGGCCTACATATGTAAGTTGTAAGTCCCTCTCAGGACGGTTTGACCCCGATAATACAGCAGGGTCGAAGTAGTTCGTCTAAAATGGCCTTTTAGTGTCGCAAGGGACGTAAAACTAATCGCTAAACCAAACTGTGATTATACACTGCAGTTGATGTCGTAATAATGGATAAATTAGACGAGATTTTTGGTCATACTATGGCCTTCTTATTACAGCGATGAACGAAGAAATGTTGGTCAGAATCTCGTTGGAATTTGTCAATATTACGGTGTATATAGGTTTGGTTTGGTTACCAGTTTTACGTCCCCTGCAACATTGTAAGGTCATTTAAGAGACGGGCTACTTCAACCCTGCCTGTCAGGGACAACCCGGGCTGAGAGGAAAATATCCCAGCAGAAAAAAAAACAGATTGTCCGCACGTGGGATCGAACTCGGGTGATCCGCATGACAGGCGAAGAGCCTGACCATTACAATTACACAACCCAGATTTTGACAAATTATCCATTCCAACCTCTGCCATCATGCATAATCAAATAATCAATATCATTGACAATGATCGTCTCTATTCGCGACTCATATTTTCTCAACCAGAAGAAATGGATCTCAAATATTAGCTAAGCTCCAGTTCTTCAACCATTCAGAGTTCATTACTATTTCCCACGCAATGAGTTTGGCAGATACATAATCGATGGTGTGCTCTTTGTAAATAAAAGTTATAACAGGGCACTCATGTCTGTCCACAGTTCTGCTTTTCGGGGTCTGTTGGTCACCCGTGTTACGCTCCTTGCAACATTGTGGGGATATTTGCGTCTTGTGTGCGTACTGGTATGATGTGTAGGTGTGTTGGTACAGTACATGTATTTGGTTTTAGATGTGGGCCTAGATTTTGTGTCATTGATTTGCCAGTTGTGTTGGACATCAATGTGCACTGTACAGCGCTTAGAGAGCCTTTTGGATATTAGACCCTGTATAAATCTAATCATTGATATTACATGGTTTTTTTTTGTTGTTGTTGTTGTTTGTATCATCACATGTATTATTTAGGAGACGTGCTACTTTGACCCTGCCTGTCAGAGCCAACCTGGGCTGAGAGAGATGAATCCCAGGAGGAAAATGCAAATACTCGTCCGCAAGTGGGGTCGAACTCGGGTCTTCCACATGACACGCGGAGGGCCTAACCATTACACATTATAACCACTGACGCCGGTGTCCACAGTTCCCACCGGAGCTGTGGTGTAATGGTTAGGCTCTTCGCCTGTCATGCGGAAGACCCCGGTTCAATACCCGATTGCGGACGATCTGTTTTTTTTTCTGCTGGTTTTTTTTCCCTCTCAGTCCGGGTTGGCCCTGAAAGGCAGGGTCGAAGTAGCCCGTCTCCTAAATGACCTTAGTGTTGCAGGAGACATAAAACTGGTAACCAAACGAAACCACAGTTCCCCAGTGATCTCACACAAGCTTTTTAGTAACTGCGTCATGGTCAGACTGGGCCACACAAGAGTCTGTGGCCTCGTTGCTGAGCTCGTAGTCTTCGCATATCATGCAGAGGACGTGAGTTCGATCCCTATGTCGGACAAACATCTTTGTCTCCCTCCCTGCGGATATGCCGTGCTCCTTTCAGCCCTGTTTGGTCGTGGAAGGCAGGGTCGAAGTAGCACGACTCTAAACCGATAGTATAGTGTTTTGGTTTGGTTAAAGGTCATTTAAGAGACGGGCTACTTCGATCCTGCCTGTCAGGGCCAACCCGGACTGAGAGGGAAAAACCCCAGCAGCAAAAAACCCAGATCGTCCGCAACCAGGGATCGATTTAGGGTCTTCCCGCATGCAAGGCAAAGAGCCTAACCATTACACCACAGCGCCGGTATAGTATAGTGTAGTGTAGTGTTACAAGGGATGTAAAACCACAAACTAAACAGGAGGAGTTCCGAACAGGGCCTGCTTTTATTTAGCCAACACTAATCGTGTATACATCTTCTTGTCTTCTTTTCAATAGAATAAAAATCAGGGGATTTCAGGGGGGTGTCCCCCTTGACATAAATCAACAGGTCTACATAGCTAAAGATTTTGAGCTCAAAATATCCCCTCTTTTGTGCGTTGTTGGTCCAAAGGCCCTCTTCAGAACTCCCTCCAACTAAACTATATGTATACATGTACTAATGAATCGATGAATTACACGGAAATTACACAGAAGATAAAAACAAAACAAAAAACCCCAACGCAGCAATGAGAGGCAAAAGATGAGTGTGTGTGTGAGAAGGTTTCTTAGACAGTATACACAGCACATGCAGTAAACCGTTGTAGACGGGCGTCTGTGATGTGATGCTTAAGCTATTTACATACCTCTCATGCAGAAGACCCGAGTTCGATCCCATGTGCGGACGATCTCGTTTTTCTCCAGGGCTTTGTCCCTCTTAGCCCTGGTAGGCAGGGTCAAAGTAGTGTTGCAAGGGACGTAAAACTGGGCATGAAACCAAAGCAAACCTTCCTACGTATATGCCATCATCATCAACTTCGGGAAACAGTAAATGTGCCATAGTATCTAAAGTTCTCCACCTCCCACGCATAAGACTGGAGCTCTTTCCCAAGTCTTCATAGTGCAGGAAGACTTTACACTGTACCCATATATACATTGTAATGAAAAAACAAAACCAAACCAAACCCAAAAACTACATGTACATCTAGATAAAAAACCAACAATCATCCACACATCAAGACAAAAATACCGACACTGTGGTGTAATGTTTGGCTCTGCCCTTGTCATGCGGAAGACCCAAGTTCAATCCCATGTGTGGACGATCTGTTGTTATTCTGCTGGGATATTTTTCTCTGAGCCTGGGTTGGCCCTGACAGGCAAAGTGGAAGTACAGTCTAAAACAACCACTGAATATCAAGAAGAAAGTGGTCGTCTACACAGGTGGTTGCTTAAGCAGGTTCAACTGTAGTCCGTCTCTTGAATGACCTCACAGTGTTGCAAAGGATGTAAAATTGGTAACCAGACTAAACGGAGATAGGAAGATTCAAAATTTGGTATTTATCTTTATTGTCATAAATTACCCATCATAAAACAAAACATATCAAGTCATGATAACAGCATCAATGTGGACAAAACTCTGTGAAAACAACACAGCTACTTTTTCTAGGTTGGTCACCATTAATACCTAATTATGTCTTTCACTCTTATCTCATTCGGGAGCTCAGTGCTGTCCTCTTGGTTGTATTCCGTCTCTTATTTTTTGTGAGGTGAAAGTTGGACAACATTGTATGTGTTTCAGCCAGGAAACTGAAGTTACATATTTCTATCACAATTTGGAGATAGCAAAAGATAGCACTGAGCTCATAACATGTATCTGGACACACTGTATAAAATAGAGATGCCAACTGGATAAAACAAAATCCGGAAATCCAGTTACATGTACTCTGCCCTGCTTATAAGCTGTTGAATTGCTTAGGATGGACACAAAGTGGTTCAGGTATCTGGATTTTTGGTTTTATCCTGAAAATTGATATCTATGATAAAAAAAAATCCAAATGGTCTCAATTGCACACATGCAAAAATAAATGCGCACATACATATGTACAAAAAAAAAATAAATGCACACACACACACATCATCTTGTACACTCAAGCAAAGTCACTACATGTACACGAACATCTTCATCACTTCAGCATCTGAAAACATTTCCAACTTAAAACAGCAGACGCAACACAATAGCTGGTAGTGATGAGGCAGCCATCTATACGAGTTGATGACAGTGACAGCGACCTCTCTACATTGTCACAGGTCGCCACGGGTTTTCCCATCTTAACCTTTTTCATAGTCTCCTGAGTTTTCTTCTGATTCCTACAGCATAGCCTATACGTTTGCACAAATTCCTACTCATCTCCAGGGTTGAGAGGCATACATGTATCATTGTAACTGCTAAAATGCTTTTATGAGAAAATGGCTTCCAAAGACTTCGGTCTCGTTGTAAAATCAGGTGTGGAATCCAATCACTAAATGAAGGCAGTTACAATAATATGCCTCTGTAGCCACAATCTATCTTAAAATAACAACACTAGGTGGAAAAATTATCATCCAGAACTTCAAATGAGAGTCTGTCATGTGTTTACGGCCTGTGTTTTCAACCAATGGATAATAAAGTACTGCACTGGTAAATACATGTTGTATGCAGTCTGCAGACAAATGGCGTCACTCTGCTTAAATTCAACTAGCATAGGTTGGGAAACAAGTCAGAAAAAGTTATCTATTTATGTAAGCGCCAGCTTCTTTTGCTGTTTTACCATCATGTCAAGATCGAAACATTTGCACTGTTTGTGTGGACTCTGTGCTAACCAGGCTTCCATTTGTTGAAATACATCATGTTACATTGAGTGGACTCAGCTTGAACTGGACTTGGATTTGTCGAAATAATCTTTGGCTTCATTGATCTTGGCAGCCAGGTACGGGGAGCCACCTGCAATGTTGACGGTGAGATCAATAAATGTGTGATAAGAATATGATGTGAGCAACATCTTTTCAATTAAAATAATTAAAAAACAGAGACTCAGTCTTTTTGAGTGTTGATCTCTGGATAGTGCATCTCATTGTTTTGATTCATGTAGAGGTGCAAAGTAGAGCTGTAGCTGTATGCATGCTAAAAATGGATTTCTCATTTGTTCTTCATTAGTCTACATACCCGCCAAGTACTATTATATCAACATCCCAGGCTTTAGTAGTAGGTCAGGTACACAGTGTTATCTTACCGCACACAGTACAGTGACTCACATATGTGCACGCCTCGCGCCAAGAAAATCACCTCCCTACTCCTTACCCCCACTCCCCATTCCACTCCTCTTGTTTCTTCCTCTTTGGCTTTATAGTTTTATTAATCGACATCAAATCCACTTTCCAAAATATGTCGATATAAGCGGATTGTACTGTACTTTAAATACTATGCTATATCATATTGTTTCTCTACAGGTTTCTACTCACACACAAAGATAGCGAAATTCAAAGAATGGCGTACAAATAACATTTGATGTGGGTTATGCTCTCTGCTATGGTTTGAACATAATGTCATTGCAACCCTCAGAACAATCGATATAGAAATAAGATCTTTTCAAGTGGGGGAATCAATGGTTCAGACGTTACAATTGATCTCCAAGAGAAGCGGTTGGGTGATTTCTTGTGCTGTAACTGATCCTAAGGAAGGAGCTTGCTTGTTAGGGTTTTACAGTATTGTAAATTGAGACTGCAAGGTCATTCCAAAGCCAAGAAGTAGAGTAGGACAATGGTAACACAAAAAGAGAAATACTGGGTGATGCAGAAAGAATTACCAGATTTTGTGACGCAATATTTTGGAAAAGAAAAGCGACAGAAGTCACAAGTGTTGTACTCAAAACCAAGTTCTTTTTCTGTCTTACAAGTGTTAACTATCGTCTGTGGTGTTATGGTTAGGCTCTTTGCCTGTCATGCGGAAGACAAGAATTCCATCCCATTTGCAGACGATCTGCAATTTTTTTGCTGGGATTTTATCCCTCCCAGCAACGGGTTGGCCTTGACAGGCAGGGTCAAAGTAGCCCGTCTTTTAATGAACACAGCTTACAGTGTTGCAAGGGATGTAAAATTGGCAACCAAACCAAACCAAGTGTTCAGTGTGGCCACCACCAGCAACACGGGCAAAACCAATGCATTTTACATTTACCCCAGACACGATTATATAGTAGGGATTAATTCTCTCTCATTGACATAGCCCATGCTGCTGGTGGTAGCCACATTGAATGCAGGACATGAAAATTAACCTGGTTGTGAATATACATACAATACTTGCCACTTATCTCGAATTTGTTATTGCTTTATCCTATCAAAATATTGCGTCACAAAATTAGGTAATTCTTTTTTAATCCCCCTTTGTATTATAGAAACAACCCACATAAACAGAGAATATGTGTTTGGCGGGCGCTCTGGTGTGGTCTGCTCGTTCTACTTCTTTCTATGTGTTGCTCTTGTCATAATCTACTTCAATGCACTGAAATGAACCTACAGAGTCAACCATCAAAACCAAACAATCAAACAGACATGAAAATCGCCACGCCCCCCCCTCCAAAAAAAAACAGACAAACTTTACCAGAGTCACTTTACACTCACCTCTGTCCGGATGATTCAACAACATAACCCTCTTGTGAGCCTCCTTAATCTTGATCCGGTTGGCGGACGGGCTGCAACAGAGAGAAAGATGGATCAGCCGTGAATCCAGTAAGTAAAAACGTCAGGCATGGGCAAACTACGGCCGCAGGCGAGATAGCCTACACCCATGAGCAGTTTCAGTACGATAATAAATATATGGCAATAGTTGATAATGTAATAAAAAAGAACAGTTTCCGTTCCAGCATGAAGCAGTAGTCTAATTTTTCATCATCGGCAAATGATCTATGACACCACTTTACATCTATTGAAAACACATCATATGGTATTCACATCATGATTGCAACTTTCGAGTAGCACATAGGGTGTCAAAAAAAAAGAGAGAGAGGACCTATTAAAAGCTGAATAATTTCCTAATATTCTTTTATCAACATCTTTCAAAATTTTCCTGCAGTGGGACAAGCCAAGGGGACGATGTTTTGTAAAGTTTTAAAGAGATTGAGGCAGTATAATAGAAGTTATTGCACTTTCAATTGCCCCTATGATATTGGGCGTGTAAAATGACATCTTGTTTTGGGGGTGGCTAGTTGAGTCCAGCTACAGGGGAATGATCGGTCAGCTCTGATTTCAGGACAAGGACAACTAAAACACGAAACTCACATCAGAAGAATGTCCAATAATTCTGAGGAAGTTTTTAAAGAAGTTTAGGGGTGAGAGTGGGTTTGCTATTGAGAATGCCCAGCTGCAGCAGATAAGGTCACAATCCACACTTAAAGTGTAGGCCTTTGTGTGGTTGTAAGAGAGGTTTGGAGAATGCTAATTAAGCCAGATTGGTCTAAATAAAAGGTTGATGTATTCCCTAGACTTGAACTGTCTTGATTATTTCTTTATGGAATTATCTGAAAGACAGATTGTGAGGAACAACCCACAAACAACCGAAGAGTTAAAAAATCAGTGGTCAACAGAAATTCCTAAGAATCTCAGCCTGACACAAACAATAGTGTCATTCAAACTTTCCAACCAAATGACCTTTTTTTTTTCAACACTTAACCAAAGGGTCAATTCCTGGAGCAAATAATGTATACCGCCACCTTATTTCCCCAGAGTCAATCTTGCAGGTCAGTTTGTTCCTACACATTACTGTTGATTGCTATGAAAATGTATAGTTTTTCCCTTTTCTCGATTTTCGTTGACATAAAAAAAACCTTGGTAATTCATTAACGTGTGGCTTGATTTCATTCATGCTTACAGATTTCTGTCCCCTTGGTTTCATTTTATTTGTCTGAAATCTTATTGAAGTTGGTGCAAAAACGACCGAGTTACTGGCATTTTAATAGGACCTCTTCTTTCTTGGACACCTGTTACTAAAAGAAGACATGTATATAATTAACTAGTACTGCTCCTGGTTTGGCCCACAACACTTTAAGGTAATTTAAGAGTTGGGGCCTCTAAATTGTCCATCTTTCTCTAACGATAGGACAGGGATAGGCCATTAAAAATAGAAAACCGGTGAACCCCCAAGAATTCAAACACAGAACCTCAGCAACTGTAGGCAAGCGCTTTGCCCCTGGGCCACAGATGCTCTTTCTATCCTAATGGGAGGCAGGTCATTAATCACTGCCTGCTCACTCAATTACTGATAAAAATATCTATGATCCAAATACAAGTAAGATAGAAATAAATAACCCTAATAAATGCAGGCCTAACTATAGACCAAATATTTTTTAAAACTCAGAACCTCGCCTATACCACACTACTGAATCATGAGTAAGCACACAACTTCTAAAAACAAATTTAAAACTAGATCCACCAAGCACCGAAACTTCAGAATTCTGAACACAGGAGAAAATATGACGCAAACATTCTCAGCGTGGCAACTGCTGAAAACCTTGACACTCACCTGACCCCAAGGATCAGTCCAGCCTCCCTCTTGGACATTTTTGACTCGAAACCACCCCTGTAGTACTTGCTGAAAGCCTGGGAAGTAAGAGAAATACAAAGGTTAAGTACAGTTGCTGCTTGTCGCCTTCCTGACCACAAAACGGCAAAAATGTCAGAAATTGGAAGAAATGATCACAAGAGGCTAACCTATAAGAGTTGTGCATTCAATGAAAAATGCTATTACTATTATTGGAACTTGAGTAAGGAGACTTTGTGTCATCTCTGAGATTACCTACAAGTCAATCCAACCACCCGTTTGTACAAAGACCAGGGCAACCCAGTCATCTGAGGTTCTCAATGCATCAATTGAATTTTTGGTATGTGAAAGGTGCAGGGTACTGGCTGGACAAAACTCTTCATGTAGATCATGACCAAGAAAATTTCTGTACAGAGAAAAAAAAAAAACCCCAGAAAAAATCCTTTCTTTCACTCACCCCTTCAGGCAATTGCCCAAGAGTTTGATTTAAAGTCTGTTGTGCCATCTTGCCGGCTCGGAATGCATAGCGGCCTGTAGAAATACAAATCACAAATATGTTCATCCAGAATATAGCCTACAATAGGTAAAGATAAAAAGAAAACATAAAACTTATAACAAACAAGATGATGTTTCAGGTACCCAAGATATAATGTATAAATTATTTACTGTTAAAGTTCAATGGAATTGCCAATCCTTTGTATTTTTCTCTCCTGGGTCCTCACGTAATGTGACGGAGGGAGATGATATACATGTATTTTGTTTTATAAGTCTAGAGCAGCCACAGGTGGTAATGTCCACATTCTGGTTCAAAAGAAAAGAAAAGAAAAAGAAAAAAAGAAAAAAAAAGACAGATTTGTGACCAACACAAAATTTGAACCTGTAACCATCATATTGAAAAGCATACAAGCTAACCATCCACATGTCTAACTTGATGAGGCCTCGTTCTTCACTTATTTAGTAGTTTGGCCACAAGGCCAACTTACTGACTACGCTTTTAACAAAAACAAGAGAAAATATGACGACTCAGGTAGGAGTATACATGTACATAACATCTACTTGGAATGATGTTGAATTGAGTTTGCCTGCTATAGCAGTCCACCTATTCACTTCCAAGAGAAAATTGAACAAGGCTGACCATTGACACGCGCAGAAAGGCCCAACTCAAAACTGGTCACCAGGATTGAGTCCAGACCTCCGG
>JAUKPP010265721.1:0-11551 GCA_032273245.1 Phyllaplysia taylori
GTAAAGCGCATAGAGCCTGCTTTCGAGTGGGGATATGCGCTTTATAAATGCAATCTATTATTATTATTATTATTATTCTGATGTTTTTTTATTGCATGTGCAGGATGTACACCAAAGTGATGGGCAAGACCAGTGCAAAAACCACAAGCAAACGAGTGTCGAAGCACAACCCTGATGCAGACATGATCGCCTTCGACTACTGTGCCTCAGCAGGGAAGGATGGGGTCGGCTTTGAGCAGGAGGAGGACGAGGACATGGGAGCGGCTGCCACTGCCGACGACGTCGATGAGGAGGAAGAGATGACGCAAGAGCCAGCAGTCAGGGGAAGTCGCAACAACAACAACAACAGCAATAACGAGGAGCTTGAAGTTGTTGCCTCAAGTCAGGAAGTGGTCACCCCTGTTTGCAGCGGGGCTGTGGCTGCCCCTGTCATGATGGCCGCCGCTGACCGACGCCAGGATGCGGCGGGCGATATGCAGGTGTTTGACGCCCTGTTGCCGGACGCGACGCACTCGATGACGCAGCAGGGTCCCCCCGCGGTTGTGGCAGAGGACACTCACATCTCCCAGACTCTGGGTATGGTGTATGACAGTGGCCCTCCGGCTCAAAACACAACCGTGCTGCCCGGCAGCCAGATCTTTCAGAATATGGCTAATCCCGTTCTTACGCTGCAGAACATGGGGACCCACAGTTTTGAATATCACACTCAGGCCATGCCTCAGGTTCGAACCACACATCAAATGGTACCGACCTCTAACTTTAGCCAGCTGACCCACCTCCCAGCACCAAACATGACAGGTGGAAACCTTCCTATCCATTCAGGAACTTCTTCTTGCGCAGTTCAGCAGAGTGCAGCGATCCAAAGCCTGAACCACCAGAACTTCCCCAGCAACCACTACAACATTGTGGCCAACATCAGCTATCAACCAGCGGCAGCGCCAAGCATCTTACAGCAAAACGTGATGAACCAAACTCCCATCATTCAGAACGCGTTTCAACAACACGCACCTCCACCACACACACAACCCACCATGCCTCAAACCTTGGCGGTGCAGAACTTAGCTCAGCAGTATCAAACACAAACCTTTCGCTCCATGGTAGAGACGCAAGAGGCAGCCCGGCCTCAGACGCAGGCTTGGTTATCTCATAAAGGCGCCAGCATTCGCTGTCAGCCACCACCCCTGGTGAGGAAAGGGCTTAGCAGCAAACTCAACGCTCAGAAGAAACGCTTCCACAACATATCCAATCTCAAAACAGTGGGCAAGAAGAAAGTGAAGAGTGCTAGAAATGAGTTCAAGGCCAACGCTTTCCGCAAAACGTTGCTGAAAAAGACGCCCCGAGTTGACCCAGCGACTCACAGTTCAGCTTTTCAAGCCGTGCAGAACATGTTGCTTCTCGACGAGAGCAAAAGACTCAATGAGAGATTTTCCCGATTCTGCATCGACTTGGGGGAGAAGATGAGCTCCAATCCAAAACTCTTTGTTCCTGGCGTGCGGAACTTAATGAACACTTGGGAGGATCTGAAAGACGATGAGGAACGAGCTGCGGCTCTGAAAGATTTCGGGAAGTTGGAGGAGAAAGTGATTCAGGAGCAGAATCAGAAAAGATTGGACAACTTACGGGATAAAGGAATTCAAGTCGCTACTTCCCCCTCAACGATCAAATCTTTAAAATCAAAGCGAAAAGGGAGAAAAAGAAAAAGGAAACCTAGGTCTACAGTTTCTAAGCAGGCATCTACTACACAGAGGATGAATTCTGAGATTCTCAAACGGTTACGCGCTCCGCCAAAGCCGGTTTCAGAAGTGCAAAAACGGTTGGAAGCTGCTGAGTTTTCAAGGGCGGCGTCTTTGCGGTTGTCAAGCACTAGACACAAGAAAGTGACGAGTGCTGCGGTTGAGAGAACATCGCAGTCAGAGTGTAATGGCTTAGAGACATTTCAAGGTTCTTCAGAGTCGCAGAATTCACGGGCAATGCAGCTGTATGAACAGAATCGTCCCGATTACAGTTCAGATCTCTCTGGTGGGGTGGTGAAGGATCACGCTTACTCTAAATCAAACGCTCCTCAAAGGAAGGGGAAGAGAGGGCCAAGGACAGCTGCGAAATCTGTGAGGGAGAATAGTACTATTCGAATTTCTGTGGAGAATTTGATAGGACCGAGAAGTGGGCGTCATTCTGTGGAGGCGGCGACAGAGCTCACCTCGGATGCTTCGTGACGGCTGGGAAACTTTTTGTGATCGTGGATGTGTATGTCTGTGTGTGTGCGTGAGTGTGCACTCGTGTTTGTGTGTTCTGGGATGTGAGATAAGTTTTGTTTTTATAAAGATTTGAAGTATCGAATGATCTCACTCGTACAAGTTTGAGATTGCCTGTGGTCAAGCTGTTAAGAGCCTGCCTACGAACGCGGATGTTCCAGTCCCAGGTTTGAATTCTGGGAGCTTCACCAGGATTTTTTCCAGAGTTTTGATGGCTCCGACATCAGACCAGTGGAAGATGAAGGCAAAATTCAGAGATCCTGCCCTATGCCCTCTACACCACATGATGCCAACTATCTGCCAACTATCTGCCGGCAGGGGAAGCAGACTGGAGGGCTGGCAGTGTAAGCTTACCGTAGGGGATGTGTTTTGGCGGAGCAGGGTCGTGGTGTGTCTAGCCTAGTAGTGAATGTAGTGCGTGTAGTAGTAGTAATACATATACTAGTAGGCCCATCAATGCAGTATAGTATGTTCTTTACAAGGGTTAGGGTTATGATTTGGACAAGGTATAAAAGCACAGCAGAGAGGCCTAAAAGAGTTTATCCATCACATTTCACCACCCCCCCCCCCCCCCCCTCTCTCTCTCTTTTTCGTAGTCATAACTTAATGGAATGAAAAAAAAAATAACACCGTTTGACGATAATGGTGGTAGCAATGTATTTGAACTATCGTCGCTTGAGAAAAGCATCGAAATGACCCCATGGTGTCGATGGAGCCGTAAACCCCAAACAAACAAACAACAAAAAACCCTGTCATGTTTACAAAAAATATAATGATGTGCAAGTTCAAAGAGATCCATGCAGATTTCAGAAAACTAAAAGAGTAGAAATCTATACAACCATGTGGAACAAGGCGCATGCAGTAGGCAAAAACTATCATCACTACAAAGAGACAACTCTGAAAAGTATGTGTATAAAAAAGTGAATTATGTTGTCCTCTTCCCCTCTCTCTCTCTCTCTCTCTTTCTCGTGAATTATAACTGCCCGAAATGAATTTGAGGACAATGGTTATTGTCGGAATCAAGCTTTCTGATGATGATGTTGTTCAGCGCTGCACGATAATGGCATTTAAGGTTCCTAATATTGCCTTGATCCACGGGTTGAAGTGTTGCAGTGGTATTGAGGGGTGGGGTGGGGAGGGAGGAGGAGAGAGAGGAGAAGGAGGGGGGGGGGGGTAAAAAATTCCAACCTAATGCGTGTAAGACCTGTTGGGTTGGGATGCACACTACATTTGTCAAAAAAAAGCACAATTGATCTTCCTTGAAGGCGAAGTGATTTGTTTCATGATAGAAGCAAATCGTTAAAAATGTCTGTCATCCATGCATTGTTAGAGAGTTTATAGTTGACGGGAAGCTTTGACACATTGCTGGGAAAGACACAAAGCGATTTGCTTTTCCCAATTCTGAGAAGTTTCTTTTTGTCAGTGCTACACATATTGGCTCAGATGAGAACAGTGAGTCGGTCTTTTTGTTTTTTGCCACCACTGATTTTCTCATTCCTATAGACAAAGCTACGATCCGGGAGACTAAAAAAAGATGCCTGTTTCATCGGCAATGTAGTTATCACTTGGTGAATAATCATTCAATAAACCAACCATCACACGCTCTCTCCAGTTTTGGGCCGACTTGAAGTCTGTGCATTGTTTCTCCCCATGCTCCCGTTTGAATGTAATGCTGTGGCGTTATTTGAAGCGGCTTAACCATCCATCCGATGGTGTGAAGTCGTGACCCATCTCTTCCGCCAATTGCAGTGCTTTCTGTTTCAGGATAGGTCTGTTGATCCTTGCATTCTGCTCGTTTCCCTGACCTAGCCAGGTGTTGAGAGCAATATGGACGTCCTCTTCTTTGAAACATTCTTTTTTCATTTTCTTGAAAGATTTTGAAAATCTTTAGCGGTGCTACGAGTTTCCTCTCTAGTTTTCCTCAGTCCCTATTCTTATGTGCCATATAGTCTGGGATGTAGACAACTGCATTTTTTTAATTCAGGAAAATTCCTGAACGAGATCTTTCCCCAGTCATGTCATCTAAAAGAATGAGGTCACTGTTGGTGAAAGGCTGTGTGCTCAGAAAGCAGCTGTGCCCGTCATTCGCTGAAATTGATTCAGTTGCGTACTCTGAAGTTGTGGTCTTCAAGAGCATTCTGCCTCTATCGAGGGCCGAGGGCATCGGTGGTCGATGCGCCTTTTATGGCTAGGTAGTAGTTGCTACCAGCACTGAATCTGAAATGCTTGAAACTGAATTCTTGACAAAATAGTAGCAGTGAAGCATAAAGTCCGCAAAGACGGCAGATGGGCAGCAAAGTCCATCCCTGTCTCTTGATTCAAAATATGCTGTGATACTTGGATCAGGGAGGATACCGAGGAGTTCACATTCCTTATTATTATGTGCTACATAGCCCACGATGTAAAAAAGTGTGGGTTTTTTTCATTCAGGGAAATTCCTGAAACGAGGTCTTCCCCAGTCATGTCATCCAAAAGAATGAGGTCACTGTCAGTCAAAGGCTGTGTGCACAGAAAGCAGTTGTGCCTGTCTTTCGCTGAAATTGATTCAGTTGCGTACTCTGAAATTGTGGTCTTCAAGAGCATTCTGGCTCTATCAAGGGCATCGATGGTCAATGCGTCTTTGACGGTCAGGTAGTAGTTGCTATTTGCACTGAGTCTGAAATACCCAATGTGTCGCTCTAGGTCATCCTGTTGGAAGAAACCTAGGCAGACATTCATGCTTCCATGGAGCATCAGTTGTCAAAAGATAGTGCGAAAGGTCAAGAAGAATCTTGCATGTCCACTCCAGGGCCGCTGAAGTGTCCCTTGTCAGTGTGGTTTTTGTCTTCTGACCAGTGTTAGAAAGGTCAAGAAGAAACTTGCATGTCCACTCCAGGGCAGCTGAAGTGTCCCTTGTCAGTGTGGTTTTGGTCTTCTGACCAGCTGGGGGTCTCATCTGCTGTGCAACGTCTGCCCAAAGGTAGAGGATTTGATTGCCATGGCTGGACTTGTTGTCTACTGCAGTACGGTCTGCATCTCTGAAGCGACGGCTTGCAAAGGGTGACTTGCAGTTTAGTAGCTTCCACAGCTGAGTCACTTGCGATACAAATCTCGCTATGTCCTTCCATGCCCCATCACTCTTGGATGATGTCTTCAGTGCTGAGCTTGTCTCATCACAAAACACCTGCAGTGTGAGTGACACACTCTGCCTCTGTGTGTTGGTAGGCCACACTGCAGGCTTCGTAAGCTTCTACAGTTTTATCAGGCTCTCACTTTCATGTTTAAAGATATCAGAAATGTGACTCCAATAAGCATACAATTTTTCTTCATAGATCTTTAAAGTGATCGCAGGAAAACACATGGTCCTTGTTGGCTCTTTTATCCAATTGTTCCGAATGTTTTTCAGAATATGCGTCGAGTCATAGAGCAAAAACATTGGGAGAGACGGCTTTGCAGGTGACCGAACAATCCAGGGTTGAAAGGAACAAACAACTTAAAATAAGCCTGATTCACTTGGTTATTCTCATTAATGAGAACAACCACTCTGTGCCTCCACAATCTGACAGAACTGAAATGACAGACTCCGCCATCTCATGCAAATACTCTGCTGAAAGAGACGCCACTGGTATCAGCTTTGCTGGGAATTTTTGTCCTCTAAAAAAACGTTTGACCATTACGGCCAGCATAGTGGTTGCCTTCTTTGTGCCAGCACTGTCGTCCTCAGCAAATCCATACATTTCACCTCCACAATACTGCACTGAGGCCTTTACATACATTTCACCTCCACAATACTGCACTGAGGCCTTTACATACATTTCACCTCCACAATACTGCACTGAGGCCTTTACATACATCTCATCCACCAGCAGTGCACATGCCCTGCTTCTTTCTGGCACCGACTTGAAAAAATCTGAAAACAAACTGACATCATTTGTGTTTTTGGATTTCCTTGTAATTTTCCCCAGAGTGGAAAGGGAAGGTAACTTAAGATGGCACCTAAGTTCTGAATACAGCGCTCTTGACCTCGTATACCAGCTGAATGCCTATATCAGATCACTTGGTGCGTAGGTACGTCCATTTCTTTGGGTGTTTATCAGCTGAATTTGTCTTTCAATAAATAGCGTGTGACTATCTGTGTCAGCTGCGTCCGCTGGGGAAGAAACTTCAGTAATTTTGTTATCTGCATTCTAAAGTACTGACCGGCACTGTGGTGTAATGGTTAGGCTCTTCGCCTTGCATGCGGAAGACCACGGTTCGATCCCCGATCGCGGACGGTCTGAGTTTCTTTCTGCTGGGATTTTTCCCTCTCAGCCCGGGTTGGCCCTGACAGGTAGGGTCGAAGTAGCCCGTCTCTTAAATGACCTTACAGTCTTGCAGGGGACGTTAAACTGGTAACCAAACAAATAACCAAACCTAAAGTACTGAGAAGTAAACTGAGTGCTTGTGCACAGATCCTATCTTCTCAGAACTAAGAAGAACGATGAGATTGTCATCATCAGTTGCCAGTACCGAGTTATCCTTGCATTTCAATTCTGCGTTGAGGGTTTGTCTAAAACTGCCAACCAGCGCAGTGTCAGCATTTCCAAAAAGGTCACCTCTTTCATACTCTAGCAGTTGGTCAATATCCATACATCTGTCCCAGAATCTGTTGTTGAGTTCAGGGTCGATCTTGGTTTTGAAACATTGCGCAAATGTGAATCTGGTACAGTTGGAAACTTGGAAACCTGTTTGGGGGTATAGCAGGCGAGGGCTATCTTGATTTTCTGATCATAGGGGCACCAGGCAAACAGTGTCCACTGCAAATCCTCATCCAGTCAACTGTTTCTGCTTTCCACTTGTGCTATGGAGTATTTTCTACCCACGTCTGACATGTTCTAGCATCTGAAGGGAATTTGTACACGGTAATTTTGTTATCTGCGCTTCCATTACTATCATAATTTGACGTGAAAACAAAAAAGATTGAACGCTTTCTTGGCATGGCTGAACTCACAAAAGAAGGAATAGTAAAGGTCTAAAATAAGCGTTTACACTCACAAACAAAGCATCCTGTCAGTGCTTCGCTTGGAAACGTAAGACTTGTAGTCTACAACACTCAGTCGTCCTTCCACTGTTCCACCTCTATATCACAGTAGGCCCTACAGTACACTAGATATTGCCACTAAACGACCAGAATATTCACATGCCTGTCATGTAGTTCTAGAAAATCATATCCATTTAAAAACAAAAAATTCTTCACAGCATTTTACACTATTTGAACTATACTGTAAATATTTTTTCCTTTTAAGTAATGGTGTTATTGCACTTTTTAACATTATAATAAAACCCCTCTAAAGAGGACAAAGTGGAGAAAGACCAAAAGTGTTTCTCAGCGCCGAAATGACGTTATAGCGTCGATGGAGCCATAAAACCCCAAACAAACAAACAAACAAGTTACAACACTATTTGAACACAAGAACACGGAACGTGCGCATAGAATCAAGATGGTTTTCAAAACTACCATGACACCAGGTTACATGCTAAACAGGAGATACTGACCACAGCACCTCGAGTAGAGTGTCAGCAGGAAGCTGTACATTAGTGTCTTGGCCTAAGTGGAACAAGTTGGCCAACTCACGCCTTACTACATGTATATACCCGTAGAGTCTTGACCAATTCTGCAGCCTTTACCGTACTTCTTTTTTCAAATCCTTCACTCTTATCTTAAAGCTTCATTGCATACTGCATTTAACTACCAGGTGTTGGCAAGTTGGTAATCTCACATCATCCTTTGCTATCATGGTGAACTTCTCCCCCGACATATCTCTCGCTGCCTCTTCAAATGGCCACAGGGCTTCGACTGCTGTGAAGATGAGGTCTACATTTTAATAAAACCCCTCTAAAGAGGACAAAGTGGAGAAAGACCAAAAGTGTTTCTCGGCGCCGAAATGACTTTATAGTGTCGATGGAGCCGTAAAACCCCAAACAAACAACAAACAAAACAACGATGAGGTCTAAGTCCATCCTGTTGAGTTGAAGATCATGTCTCATGTGGTCTGCCAGTACTCGATTCGCAGACTTGTAAAGATTGGAGAATCTCTCCAGCATGTAGTATGTGGAGTTCCACCTCGTTTTCACTTCTTGTATGAGTTTCTTTGGAGCATCAACAATCTGGTGCTCTGCGGAGCCTTCCATCTGTGAATGCTCTTCATCTTTCTCCTTTTGTGAAAAGTCTTTCCATTTTCTATCTCCTTTCTTTGTTCCGCTTCAAATGCAAGTGCAGCATTCCTACTCCGGTGAAAGTACCCATCGATGTTCCTGACTTTCTCTCTGATTGCATTCCCAAACCTGCCACTTTGTAAACAGCATCATATACAGCTAGATTTAGCGTGTGCGCAAAGCAAGGCATGTGTCTTTTATTCAAGGGGTTGATTGCCAATTTCATGTTCGCGGCATTGTCTGTGACATTTGCAAATACTTTTTGTTGCATGCTCCATGGGTCCATGACATGATTCAGTTCATCCTTTATGTTTTCCGATGTCACAGAAGATGTTATTCGCCTTGTCTCGAGAACTCTTGACTGTGTCTGCTGTCTTGGTTTCGAACTGGGACAGCCTTAGTGAAGTGACTAAAGATGTCGGTCATGACCAAGACTTCAGATGGTGTCGTGGCAGTGAGGTGGCCTGGGAAACTTTGGACGCGACACTCAGGCGCCTTCGCTACTTGGCATCTACGACAGTGTTTTGTGTATCTAATTGTGTCAGACTCCATGTTGTGCCAAAAACGACGACTTCTAAGTATTTCATATGTGCGGTGGGGACCTTGGGTGTGCCATAAGATCATGGACTGATAGGAACGCAGCTTGACGGGCTGTTACAGGGATAGTGATTTGCTCTACTAACTGAGTAATGGGGAGTCTGATTTCTCTAACTAATAAACCCTCCAGATTGATCTTAAGCAATTTGCGATGGCGTAAATGCTACGGGTTTTGGGGGCGGCTGGGAGAAAATCTCTAAATTTGGGGATATTTCTAAGAATATTAGTACCGCTACCTACAATATATGGGGACCTACCTTTACAGTCATCTTCTAACACAAAAAATACTTGATCTCCTAAGTTGTGTGACTCAAAAATGACATCTTACACAATTGCTCCTATGTCAAATCCTTCACACTTGAGGCTTCTTTGTCTGCGTATATTTCCTATGGTCTTTGGGTAGATTCTGTGGCTTTTGAATGTTGCGATAGCATTTTCTGGAAAGTCTTACGCAGTTAGTTGTTGGCAGGTCTGTAGTATATAGGCCTACATGTGTGCATTATATTGTATAATTTTGTTCAGGCAAAATATGAAATGCAGGCAGTGTATAGAACACCTAGGTATTCTATAGAATGTTTGGTTGCTTTAGGCAATTTATTAAATATTTTTGTTTACAGAGCAAAATACACTGCCTGGCCAGTTCTTATTTGGATCAATATACATGTACTTGTACATAAACTCCAAAGGCCACATTCAAAGCGGCAAAATTATTTCAAATTATAGTGTCGATGGAGCCGTAAAGCCACAAACAAACAAACAAACAAATTTTGCATTACAGGCCTTTGTATTTGTTGAAATATATATATAGCATTTCAGAGAATGCCTGATCTAATTTTTTTTCCAGAAACTATATATTATATGTAGTATTCTGCTTAACTTCAATCTTTTTACTTCCGTGTCCTATTTAATGCGATGAAGAAGATGGAAAAATTCTTATTTTTCAGCAATTGGGTTCCCCTTCTCCTTTCATTCTTGTATTGGCGGCTCCACCTTTTGAAATACGGTTGTTGTTCACTGCTGATCCCCCAAACTGAAAGCTTTTTAGGGGCAGGCTTTTTGCGCAAATTTGGAACAATTTGTTGTTTGGTTGATTATTCTAGTGAGCCATTTTGGTGGTCTATGCTGTGAGCTGAATCAAAGAAATCCGAAAGTTGTTTGTAAGTTTTGTACAAATTGTATCTTCACATGTTATGTCAAACCGTTGTGTTTGTTTCTAACTCTTGTGCAAAGAGTAAAGTAGCCCTACATAAGCATTAATTTTCATTTCATTGTGAAATATGTTGGAGACTGACTGTTTAATCATTCCAAATGTTGTTCACTGATTATGTAAATAGAAAAGAGCGACATCTACGGCTGTCTCCAATTTGTATAAAATAAACCACTAAGAAAAGTACAGATACAAAATCATCGCTCTGTACATATATATCCAAAGCGTATCTTGTCATTGTAATTCTCTAAACACCTAAGTTCATTTCACTGGCATGTATGGTGCAATGGTTTAAAAGCTCTTTGCTTATCATCGCAGACAATCCAAGTTTGATCCAACATGTAGACAATCTTGGATTTTGTTCTGCTTGGATTCATCACTCTCAGCTCAAGTTGGCCATGACAGGCAGGGTCAAAGTAGCTGGTCTCTTAAATGACCTTACAGTGTTGCAAGCGACTTATTCCCTAGCACCAAAATGACCTTACATTGCTGATACTGATAGTGCTGTAAAAAGAAAAAGTAGAAAAGTCATCTTTATTTATCCACGTGGGGAAATTCATTTTGCAATGTTGAACAAACACATTCATATTCATACAAGCGATAATGCATACATGTAATAACAAATATGGACATTGGTAACGTCATTCATGCAAATTCTGCATATATACACACACCATTGCCGGTTGCCACTGAGCAGCGCCCAAGAACATAGTAGTAATAACAGTATTACAATTATAGTAGACTATACTCATAGCAGAACTATTCGGATACAATTTATTACAACATAAATAAATATTACTACCCCCGGTAGGTTCAATACCATTGAGAAAATATGCTCATTAACAACAGGCATTAAAACCCAATCGAAACAAAAAAAAGGGATATTGGACAGAAAATAACTTGTTAAAATTTCTGGACTACTGTGTGTAGAAGATTCAAGTGATGATGTATACGAAAAACTCTTGCTAAAGGGTCGTAAACTTACTGATCGACACGATTCTTTTGAAGTTGTGATTGAATACCAATCTGATATTATTTTGTTCATACATGTGTCTTTGCAGTGCATGTTTGTCTTGTTTTGAACTCGCACATTTCTCTAACTTCAAGCTCTCGATGCATTGAGGAGGCCTGTCTGAGTATGCTTGTGTGTGTGCAAGAGAGAGAGAAAGAGAGAGAGGGAGGGAGGGAGAGAGAGAGAGAGAGAGAGAGAGAGAGAGAGAGAGAAAGAGAGAGAGGGAGTGAGTGAGAGAGAGAGAGAGAGAGAGAGAGAGAGAGAGAGAGAGAGAGAGAGAGAGAGAAAGTATCAAGACAGAAATTGTTA
>JAUKPP010265732.1:0-11551 GCA_032273245.1 Phyllaplysia taylori
AAAAAAAAAGTTTTAAAATGCAGCAAAACAAATTCTTGATTTTTTAAAAATTTAAACCATGTGATTGTGTCCTTGGACAGGATGCTCCAGAAGATTGTGGATGACGAGTCCGAGCCAGCAGATGGAGAAGAGCACCTGGCCGCCCTCACAGCCGGCGAGCGCGTCACATGGGCCAAGACTCGCAAAGAGTTCTTCAGCAAAGGCAAAAACAAGGCTTCTCTCGACGCCATTGAAAAGGTTAGAATTTTTGTGGCTGTGGCATATCACTGTTGATATTGCCTGCAATGGTACCTGGCATTAATACACCTTCGAAGTATTTACGTTCGAAGTTAGGCTGTAGGGGTGCAGTGTCTTACAAAATAGTGGACATACTGATATCTCTATTTGAAAAAACGGAAGATGAGAAACTCTGAAATTGAAATATGATCCAACAATTGTCGGTTATGATGGCTTTAGCTCTTGATATCAAGGAGAATATGCATACACTTAATATTAATTTGAAAAATTGTTAGATGTGACCAAGATTTTGTCTATTGAAGATGAAGAATAGTTATTGATAAAGTTATTTAAATACCTGTTGTAAAAAATTTTCAATAGGTGTAATGGGTGTTTTAGACTCATGTTTTCTAAGATGAGAGATCATTGAATTTTAATTGCTTCTTTTATTTTGTGAGCTGTGTTTTTTCCAGTTTATTTACTTGTAACCTGCAATCACTAAACAAGGATATACGAACACATAATTTTTTTCAAAGCGTTTTGAAATTGGTAAAGATATTTGACTGGTATCTTTGTGGCTAAATTATTCATGGAACCACAGAGCACCCAGATATTGCACTCAATGTGTGACTCCAGTTTTGTGAAGTGTTCTGGCTGATGTTTTAACGACGAATTTTTTTTATTTCAGGCTGCATTCTGTGTGACATTGGATACAGAGCCACAAGACTATGATCCAGTAAGTGTTACTTGTGTTTTATTGTTGAGGGGGTGTTGTCTGTGCTTTGTATTAGTTCTTTAAGACTGCAGGCAACAACATTTTCATAGCTTCGCAAAAGATTGTGAGAATGATTTTTTCTTACCAAGAACCTCTGCCAGTTTGAATCTCTGAGATTTTGACTTCCAGCGAGACACCCAAGGGAAACACAGTCAATCCTGTCTAAGAAAACCACCCAATATCGAGAAAAAAGTGGTAGTTGCTTTGTTTTTTTTACAGATGGTGGTCTTGGAGAGGGATAATATAAAGAAAAAATGTAATTTGGGAGTCGATTGAAAGTGGTCGTTTGTGCAGATGGTCATCTTGAACAGGTTCAGGCTAAAGGAGCCAAATAAGCTGGTGCCTCCATAAACAAATAACTTCTAACAAAACATTTTCACTGAAGCAGGTTCTACTGAGTGTGTGCATAATATATATAACTCTTTTTGTCATATATCACTATCATATTAAAATGTATCTATCCTACATGGAAAAATTGCAAATAGATTTAATTTATGATTTTTTATTACTTCTTTCTTTTCTAAATTTTTGTAGCATGGTCTTATTGATGGTCTCTTTTGACAAAATTGTTTGCACTTTGTCCACAGAATGACCCTAGCCAATTAGACAAATATGGCAAAGCTATGCTGCACGGCAAAGGCCACGACCGGTGGTTTGACAAATCCTTCACCTTTGTTGTATGCTCCAACGGAAGAGTGAGTATTGTTCTTTTTTGGGGATCATCCATGAGTTCTTTTCAGGATGGTTTTTTTGGTTGTTTTAAGGGGAATAAAATTCTAAGAACTTCCTTTCAAGTGTAGTGTTTAAATACAGGAGCAAATGTTGTTCTTCCTGTTAACCCTACCTATGAATTGTTATGACTTTTCCTTGGCACAGGCGCTGTGGTGTAATGGTTACGCTCTTCGCCTGTCATGAGGAAGAGGCGAGTTCGATCCCGATCGCAGACGTCTGGGGTTTTTTCTGCGGTGATTTTTTCCCCCCCTCAGCCCGAGTTGGCCATGACAGGCAGGGTCGAAGTAGCCCGTCTCTTAAACGACCTTACAGTGTTGCAGGAAAGAGTAGACAAGCAGCAAATCAAACTGCCTCAGAGATTTTGTGTAAAACAATTCATACTGTTTGCAGGGATTTGTGAAATGTAAAGAATGTTTATTCTCATTTCAGATTGGATTCAATGCTGAACATTCCTGGTAAGTTTCTGTCCATCTTATGTAAATATTTAGTTTGTTTGATAAAGGAATAAATATATGGTAATTAATGTATATCTTTGCTCCTTTTTATCGTAATTTTTTCTCAATCATTGATAGATAAAGAATACTTAATTTGTTGATAATATATCTTACTCTTCCTTACCACTACTCAGTTAAGAGCTATTTATCTCCTCACTGAAACACAGTGTAATGTATTGTCAAGATTTTGTAATCTGTAAGAGTTGGTTTAGTATACAAAGGAATGTAATTGCTGTTCTTATTTGACCATTCTGCAAGTCCACAAAATTCTGTATTGTCTCTTGACAGCAGTCCTGATTGGGCTTGCAATATAAAAGTTTGGCTCCAAGCCTTTGTTTTTTTGGTTTTAGTGTAATGATATAAACCACCATGTTTTGGGGTCAAGCATACCTGTAATACATCTAAATGCATGAGATTGATTATTTTACCTTGCATTTTCAAGCAAAATGTTCCCTTTGAATTCAAATATGGTTTGCCCATGGTCAAAAGAACAGAGAATGTTGATTCTGAATATTAGCTAAATTTATTGACTTAGTGTGAAATTATTTTAATTTTGTACTATCATTACTTGTTTGTGTTGATTACATTTATCATGCTGGTAGTTTTTATATGGATTGTTTAGCAATTGTTGTTTTTGTGTTTTGTAACAAATTCACTTCTTTTTCAGTGGAGCAGTTGCTATTTTCTCGTTTTCCGTCACTCAAGTGATTTTTTTTAGGGTTTACATTAATGTTTCATTTTTCTCTCAAGGTCGTGTCCAGACAACAGGCATAACTTCACTATCTCCTTTGACTGAATATAAATAAATTTTGCAGCTCATTTACTGGAATCTCACAGCCATGTACCCAGACTGCCACTAATAAACTCCCTCTTGATTTTCAGCCGCCAAAAACAAAACTGATGGCTATATGTAGATACATGTGCAGTTTTGTTTTTGTGTTTGTGTGTGTGGACAGCTGTTATGGTATTCTATCATGTCTTTATGTCTGAGGTTTGTCTAAAAACTTCCCTCATTTGTTTTTGTTCTTCTCTTCTCTCTCTTTAACGTATCTCGGCCTGTTGTACATTCTCTCACACTTTGACATTTCTTTTCTGCTAACTTGTGCTCATCTGCAATTTTCTCGATGTCTCTAAACTGCTCATTAAGTCTGTCTCGTACTCAATGATAATATCATTGCATGGTTGTCATACGACGACTGCAGCTGTGAAAAGTCTCTTTATTATCTTCATAATCAACCCTTCCACGGTGATGGTGGCTGTTGCATTTCCCGACGTAGAAGTGAGCATGAGCTAGTGAGAGCACAGTTTGCCAGTGTATTCTATGGCTTGCTGAATGGATGTAAGGAGCTCAGCAAAAGAAGAAAAAGTTCAAAAGCACCTCTGAAGAAAGTAGAATTAAGCACCTTGAGAGCTTGCAAGATGCTTCAGTGGCTTGTGCTGGTGATTGTCTTTTCTCTTCGTTGCTTTATGATGTCCCTGGATGCTCTTTCCCTAGATACATCATGGGCAACCAGGATTCGAAAGAAATTTCTCAAAATGAATATTCTGCACCGTCCAAAACTAGTTCCGTGCTTCATGTGAAGGGAATATGATGCTATGTTTGAATCATTGTTGTAAACGCAGAAGAAATTATCAGAATGCAATCTCTGCTGAGAAGGTTTTAGCGTGACAAGTTGAATAATACTGATTGTGTGCAGCAGAAAATAGATTTGATGGTTGAAGTGAAAGGTATGGTAGAATTTGCACCTATTTATTTACTAGAGTTGTGTGTCAAAAAATTTTCCTCCTCTTAGATGTGTGTTTGGGAGCGGTTATGCACAACTTAAACGAGAGGATGAATTGATAAATACTAACTGGTGAATGGAAGGGGTCAGATATTTGGCACTGTTCTGAAGGAACAATGTGCTCAGATGAAAAGGTTGCACTGTTTGCTCAATTGTATTGTAGGGTTAATGTAAATTGCTTTGTCTGAGAGAACTAAATGAAGAAGAGGAAAGATACCAATCTGTTTACTATGTGGAAAGAGTGAGGCAATACTATCGAATTTTGGTATTCAATCCTGTAGCTGCTTAGTGTCATAGATTTGAAAGAGGATGTGATAGGCTGTAAACAGGGGATGCAGACATGATGAAGGTGTCTTGGAAGAAGTATATATTTGAATAAAGAATTCAGAAAGGCTGAAAAAAAAAAGGCTAATCTATTGCTTTGAAGAAAGTATATCACATTTTATGTCTTTAGGGGATGCCCCGAAAAGTAAATATCTTGTGTGCTCTACTGAGCCCCTAGATTGCAATAATTAAAAAAACGTCCATAATGTTTCACATTTGTCAGGGATTTCACTCACTATTGCTGTGCACTGGGTCTGTTGATGGTCCTCCTCCCACCCCCCTGAACTCGGTGTGTGGAGTTGTGAATTGACTAACTCGCCAGCGCCCGTTGTGGCCATTGCTTGTTTCAGGGCTGATGCTCCCATCATGGCCCACATGTGGGAGTACGTGGTGACGGAGGACGTGGTCACATACGGGTACACACCGCAGATCGTAGCGCCCTCCTCTGCTTCTCCTCCTCAATTACCCTGTCCTCCCTCCCTCCCTCAAGCCTCACACTGGTGGCGGTTGGGTGGGGGGGTGGGCTGGAGGACAGGGGAAGTGCGGGGAGAGAACGGAGAAGGCTTGGGTGTGGTCACGCATTCACACAGAGAGCGAGCACACACGACTGTGTCATTGCCTGGCCTAAGCCTGCCTGGTGTTTATTTTTGCTGCATGTGGATATGGCTGTTGTGTGTGGCTCTAGTAGTGCACGCTGTTGCCACGGAAACTCGTCTGTCTCTGCCTTTGCTTGGGTTGGTGCAGGGTCCGGGCGCGCCTTTCTTTGGTTCGGGGGTGGGCAGACAGACGTGGGGGAATGTGTAGTAAGGTCTCTTTCCCTGGGTTGTATGCGGGCATGGCAGCTCACTTGATTTGGTCACATGGAGAATTTTACTGCATGAGTGCTAAAATGCACACCCATACGCTACACAGGTTCAAGTACATGAAGATTTTCCCAGCATGAACAATAGAATGCACACACATACACCGCACAAACTATAGCATTGAACCAGAATCTAGTTGAACCTTGTACATAAGTCCAGTTTAAAAGTTTTTAAGGCCATAACTCGAAATGACAAATTATTTACTTAAAGATAAGTGGGATGTGTTAAGGGTTTCAATCTTTATGAATTTGTAGGAATTTAGATTCAGAAGCTACTCGACTTACTTGTTTCATTATTATCTTACATGATGGACAGAAAATAAATGTGAATACATGGTAAAGCTAGACTGTATTGTTCACTGGATTCTAGTTCGATGGACTGGATAAGTTGGCTGTCGTTTGATCATACCTATTGGTAGTCACCATCTGAGTCATGTTGTATGGCTCCATTTTGTCAGGTGTGGCTGCATTAACATTAATTAGCCTGCCTAGCAAAGTTTTTAGCCTAAGCTATTATATCTAGCAAATGCCTGGCGTTAAGCACCCCACATCTCCTCTGCTCCATCCCTGTCTCTTTGATTGGCACTCATGGCATCTGCATTCACGTAGCTCACAAATGTAGCAGCAGATGTTTCCTGGTTTTGATGTTGGCAGTAGCTTAGTGTTTTTGAAAATCCTGAGCGTTTGAAGGATGATGAAAGGATCAGAATTGTCAGGGCACAACGGAAAGTTTCAAGAGTCATACCCAAAATTTGCGGGTGGTTGGTGGGTGCTCTGGTGTGGTCTCTTCCTTCTCCTCCTTTCTACGTGTCACTTCAGTATTGTCCTTATCTATTGTCTAGCACTGAAATGACATTATAGTGTTGGTAGTGCCATAAAACCTCAACAAAGCAAATGTCCCAAGTGTTCAGGAATAACAGGTGAGGGGAAGAGTAAACAAGACCATGTGCATGGGTTATCGCAGGGCTCTTTATGCATGCTTCCAGCGCTCACCCCATCTGTTGTTCTAACAAGTTGATGGTGTGCACATAGAGTTGGGAGAGGAAAGGAGGGTGGATGAGTTACTGGTGGGTGTGGGGCATTAAAAAACAGGTCTCGACATGTTAAGGTGGAGCAGATTTCGCATAAAATTATATCAGGGATTCAAATTTTTTTTCCTTATTCTCCCCTGTTACTTATATATTATTTTCTGTAAAACTCTCAGCATTCCTTTTTTTTTTCAACACTCTATTAGTTGTTTTTTAACTTTTTTTTCTTTCTTTTTTTGTTGCTAATACAGCCCTATAAGTTGTCAATGACTTTCACAAAATTCTAGTGGCATCCCCATTGTATCGATGGGAACCTTAAAATTTATTTCGTTTGGAGTACAATTGAATGTAAGGGTGGGTTGGGGTGGAAAGATAGGAAGGAGGGGGAGGCTTGACCAGCTCTATGTGCAAGGTTTTTCCTGTACATTCTTTTCCTGTCCCAGCCTTCTCTTTGGGTGTGTTGATACGTCTGCTGCCTAACTGTCTAATGACCTGTTGACCTCACTGGTTGCATGAGCCTCATCAAAACGTGCAATCATGAATGTGTATCTACCCGTGACACCTTATGCAAAGCAAGTGACTGCAGCACTTTGCTGCTTCATGTGTTTTCCTTATTCACGGATAACCCAATTTTTTTTTTTTTTCAGATATGATTTCAGTGTCTTTAACCATTTTCTTTTACTCTGTACTTCTTAGTTTAGACTAGTTTTGTTTGGATATTCGTATTTATACTTTTTGTGTTGTATTTTATAGAGGTACACATATATCTGTGTTTTTTCCAGTAACTTTGAGTATTTCGTCCTGTTCTGGTCTCACATGTGCTAATCACATTTTTACTTTTTTTCTCCCCCATTTTTGTTTTGTTTTTGTTGTTGTTATTGTTTGGTGTCTGTATGTTGCTCTGTTTTGCTCCATCACTCCCCATCTGTCGGTGGGACTCCATCATTCGCCTCGGGGACGCTCCCATGATGTCTCAGATGTGGGAACTCATCTTTTGTTTTGACATGGAGAATGGGTAAACCTGACCCACCACCCTACACTTCTTGGCCATAAACCAACGACTTTCCAGAAAACAAACTCTTCCTCCTCCTCCTCCTCCTCCTTTTTCTCTTTGCTCTCCTTCTGCCCCCCTCCTCCTCATCCTCCTTGCTCTCTTGTCGTGTAGTGCTCTAGATATTTTCCACTCACTCTTTCACTCTTTCACTCACCATATCACCAGTGTGGGCGTGGCGCTCTTGTTCTTCTTTCTGTCTCTTTATAAACCCTAATGACCTCAGCATGTAGTACTGGCCAGCAGTAGTCAGAGAAGAAAGGAGATGTATCTCAGTATTATCAATTTTAGATAGACATGAATGGATTGCTCGCCCTCCCCCTTTACCATGGAGGTAATAGTACTAGAGAGCCGACTGGGTATAGTGCTCTTTGTTTTTTCTCTCTCTGTTCCTATAACCCCGTGTCGACTGAGCGTATGGTGAGGGCGGTGACTGGAGATGAGAGGCAGTGAGGGATAATGTGCCGTTTTTCTCTCTTCATTCCTCTCATCTCGTGTCGCATGATTCAAAGAGGGTTAGTGTTTGACCACCCTTCATAGAGGAAAATATGGACTCCACGGACCGCGAAGATTTTGCCTAGTTGGCGCTCTAGTAGTGAACCTCTGTGCCCTCTACACACCTCTTCCCCCTCCTCTATTTCAATTGTCACCTCCGTCTTTGGCAATTATTTGAAAAGGGAAAAACAAGTTAATTGTTCTCAAGTTAATAGCACCGATTTAAGCTCTCTTTTTTTTTCTTCTTTTAACAAAAGATGTTCTTCAGCTACCAAGTTCAGTCTTCAGTGAGAATTTTTTTTAATGTAAACATGAAAACGAACATTTTGTAAATAGTAAATTTGTTCGGGTTTTTTTTCTCTATTTTTTTTCTTTTGTTGTTTGTAAATGGCATGAACAGTGTGGACATGTCATTTTGGATTAAAAATAATTTGCTAATTCTTCACAAGTTCAGCAGCTCAGATTTGCCTTCCCAGTTTCTCTACTCCCAACTGCACAGCTTTCTCTTCCCTTGAGTGGTGCACATAATTTCTCGACTTTTGACCTAAATCATCCTCTCTCTCACCCATGCATTCTTGACTGTTAATATCTTGACAAAATAACATGCTACTATTTATCAGTATTACCATATCTTTGTAGTCCAAAAAGTCAATTTGCTCAATTCTATTACGATAATGACAACTTTATTGATCCTGTGGGGAAATTTTGTTTACACATCATCACATAGAAGGACAATATTTCATTAGTGTTGCAATGAGGTGCATTCAAGTATACAAAGAGAAATATGAAATGATTTTTTAGTGAGATGAACATGAGAAGACGAGATCTGCATTTGGGCATTCGTCAGTAATACTTCCAATTAGATACTCTTTTGAAAAACAATCATCTGCACTTCATCAGAAGAAATGGTTAGGAGAGAATTTAGATGACAGCTTATTCTGCATGACGTTTTATACCAAGCTCCTCCATTGTGTTTAAATGTATGTACTATTTCATGATAGGCCATCATTGTGACAGTAGCCCATGTTTCTGTCTAACAAAACTCTCATGATAATTTCAAACTTTCACTTGACTGACGGATCACTCAATGTATTGTTAACCTAAAAAAGTGGTGCTCAACCCTATGTTTTAGATATTTATACTGACATAAACCGAAGCCCACACTGTTCTTGAGCATGTTTTCTCTCAACACATCTGGGGTATACTGGCAGTTCACAAGTTAGTAATAGTAGTGATCACTTCTCCTTATTGCAGCTTTGTATGGAATATGGAGAGAAATATGATATGATCATACTTAGGGTGAGAAGTAATGACGAATATTGTTAGTGTCTCGTTTAAGGGTTCTACTTCGTAATCTATCTCTGAAATTTCTGTCTATCTCGTCATCTACCACACCAAAATTGTGTCTCTGCATTAAGCCGAAATTATGGCAAACACTTGAGGTGGAAAATGGCCCGCGTGATAAACTGGTGGCCAATCAACATCACAGATGGAACTCTTCGTCTATATGTACTTGGCGTTGATTCACCACCAGTTTTCTGCTTCAAGCGTTTGCTATAATTTCAACCTTATGATTCATAGCTCACAGCCAAAGCAGGGTAGACTTTTACTCTTATCTCCACCAATCCAACAACATTTTATATGTCCTGTCTTCTCAAAAGTTAGTCATCATATCACACTTTTTTTATGTCATAGAATAGTTTTGCCCACATTTCTTTGTGTCTTTATCTTTTTTTAATTATTGTTTTTTTATCAAACGTCTCTATCTCAAACATCATCATAGCAAATTTTGCTTGGCTCACTCATAATCCCATGAGAGGTCAGGAGGTCAATTGTATTTTCTTGATTCATATCATTGTAGGTGGTTGGTGGGTGCTCTGGTCGGGGTTGACTTATTCCCTTCTGTCTACATGTACTAGTTTCTGTTGCCTCATTATCTACTTCCGGGGATCTATGTAACTTTTCTGAGCTATTTGTAGTATAAAAGCTCAACCAACAAATCTCATATTATATCGTTCATTTTCTATGTCTTTGACGGCTTCAGTCAAGGATTTAAGTCCAACTTTATAATACAAGATTGTGTGTACATGTCTCTTATCCACACTTGACACCAGCAGTCTCTACAGCGGATGTGTCACCGACACCTCTTTATCCTGTAGTCAGGGGACTTTCGAGCACTGCTTGGATGGTTGGACATTTCTGATCATCTTCATTCTTCTTCTACTCCCCTTTTTTTTATCTTTACGTTACTTGACATCTTTTTGTGCATATATTTTACCGGAGAATAGATTTTTACCATATTCATCTTATTGAATTTTTCAGCCATCATCGTAATGCATTTTTCAGCCATCATCAAGAACATTCCCATTGATTTTATGAACTGACTCATATTATCATTGACCCATTTCATGATCCTTACTTCATCTATTTGTCTCAGAAACAGTTTAGTCTCTGAAAATGTTTCAGGGCAGCTGTAAATCTTCATTTTTTTTTCTCTCTCTCTCTCTCATTAACTTTTGGTGCGTATCCAGCACATTAAATTCGCCCCTTCTCCTTGCAAAAAAGTTTGCGGCCTATTAGACTAATCAGTAATTGAGTACTAAATGAGTAAATGAACTAAGATGGAGACTTTTTGCTTCACTTATCAGAGTAGGCTGGCAAGAAAAAAGATAGATTTCTTTGAAGGTCCGTTTACATTTTTTTTTGTGTAAAGTGCGGGAGGCCATTTCAGGGTTCAACTTTTGCCCAAACTGTTGTGACTGCTGTAACAGGTGTGACACTCACTCCGACACATGTGAGTGTCTTATACACAGGCAAAGTAGAGTAAAAGGAACTTACATAATTTTTTGTAGGTTTTTCTGTTCGTCTATATCCTACAGAAAGTGATGAAAAGTGCCATATTAAGCCCCATTTGTTGAATGGACTTTTTTTTACATTATATTAAACCAGCAAGGAAAGACCAAATGATATGATTTACAGCTGCCCAACTTTTGTGGTTGTGTGCGTGTGTGTGTGTGTGTCTGTGAGTATGCATTTGCCCGGCCATGTGCCTGAGGATTTCCCAGGCTTGTGTTTTGCTGTAGTTAACCTCTGTTGCCCACCACCCACCCGCAGGGCCGACGCCCCCTTGATGGCTCAACTTTGGGAAGCGTGTCAGGAACATGAAATAAAGCATGGGTAAACTGACCACACCGCACTCGCACCCATAAAGGAAGGGGGGGAGGGAATGATGGACAGCGAGGAATGCTTTGATCCTCCTTTTTTTTTTGGTCATCTATCACTCTCTTTCTCTTTCCAGCCTTCTTGGGTTTTGTTTTGTTTTTCAAGCTTTTTTTTTTTCAATTTGATATTATACTACTACTACTACTACTGACCGTTTCTTTGGTAGTTGAGAGGGTGTCCTTGCTAAGTGTATGTAACCAGTCGTGTCTCTGTGATATTCTTCATGTTTGTATTGTGTACTAAAATATCTCTGGTTAGGTGATGTGGTTATGTGATGTTGTGTCATTGAGTCTGGTTTGCCTGCTACTTCTGCTTCGACTGATATGTGTCGTTTTGTGTTGGAAACAGCGTTTGGTGTTCTTCTTCTTGTCCAGATTTTGTGTAAAGATCTCTTACGTGGTCTGTGTGTGCTGTTGTTACTCAAGTAGGGTGTGCACAAGATATGGTCTTTCAAAAATCAATAAATTTAAATCTTTATTGCAGGAGTTCATGTTTTTTTTTTTTTTTGTCCCTTGCCCAATCCTATCAAAATGACGCCATCTGATTAGTATAACATTGTGCTCGTGAT
>JAUKPP010265754.1:0-11550 GCA_032273245.1 Phyllaplysia taylori
CCTTCTGGGGTCTATTGGTGGCCTTCTGGGGTCTATTGGTGACCTTCTGGGGTCTATTTGTGACCTTCTGGGGTCTATTGGTGGCCTTCTGGGGTCTATTGGTGACCTTCTGGGGTCTATTTGTGACCTTCTGGGGTCTATTGGTGGCCTTCTTAGGTCTATTTGTGACCTTCTGGGGTCTATTGGTGGCCTTTTTAGGTCTATTTGTGACCTTCTGGGGCCTGTTGGTGGCCTTTTTAGGTCTATTTGTTACCTTCTGGGGTCTATTGGTGGCCTTTTTAGGTCTATTTGTTACCTTCTGGGGTCTATTAGTGGCCTTTTTAGGTCTATTTGTTACCTTCTAGGGTCTATTGGTGGCCTTCTGGAGATTGTTGGTGGCATTCTATTATATTGTTTTGCAATTTGTCCAATTTTGTTTAAAGTTTTGCGGCACGATGGACGAAATACTGCAATTTCAATGCGACGAAGTAGTCTACTTTTATGACAAAAGCAACGCAGAGAAGGTGTTTGAATACTTGTAGTGGTGTAAGAAGACCACACCAATCGAAGATGTTTGGTTTGGGTTGGTTACCAGTTTTACGCCCCCTGCAACAGTGTAAGGTGATTTAAGAGGCGGGCTACTTCGACTTTGCCTATCGGGGCCAACCCGGGCTGAGAGAGAAAAATCCCAGCAGAAAACAAAGGCAGATCCCCCTCCACTGGGATCGAACTCGGAACTTCCGCATGATAACCTAAGAGCCTAACCATTACACCACAGCTCCGGTCGACGTCTGTGGTGTAATGGTTATATTGTTCGCCCTTCACGCAGAGGACAAAAGTTTGATCGCCGCGTTGAACGAGCATCTGCGTCTGGGATGCTGTGCCGCTTTGATGAAACCTGGGTTGGCTGAGACAGGTAGGGTCGAAGTAGCCGCTCCCCACATGACCTTACAGTGTTACAACGGCGTAAGACTAAAACCCAAACGAATGGATCTACAGCCCGTGTCAGTGAGCGGACCGGCGCTGTGGTGTAATGGCTAGGCTCTTCGCCTTGCATGCGGGAAGACCCTGGATCGATCCCCGATCGCGGACGATCTGGGGGGGTTTCTGCTTGGATTTTTTCCCATCTCAGTTCGGGTTGGACCTGACAGGCAGGGTCGAAGTAGCCCGTCTCTCAAATTACCTTACAGTGTTGCAGGGGACGTAAAACTGGTAACCAAACCAAAATCAGTGAGCGGCAGGCCTGTTATTTCTCCTTAATTTTATGTCTGGGCTGAGTGCAGAACTTTCCTTTCAGCCCTAGTTCATGGATTGAGAGAGAGAGAGAGAGAGAGAGATACGGTGGGGGGGGGGGGGTGCAGGTTGTGCTTGGAACAGAGAGCTGGCCACATCCTAATTATAGCTCTATGAAAAAGGAAGTTGCAATATCATAGTCTCCACACTTATTTAGACAAAGTACCATGTTACACAAAGCTGTACATAATGTTTTGACATTTCACACACGGTTTGTGTTATTACTGAAACCCTGCCAAAAGATGAAACGTAATCAAGTTTTTGCTGATGATGTCAGTTTGACTTTGTGTCGTGTTTTTTTTCGTTTCGCTTGGGTGCATACATGAGATGGCTGTTTGAAATTGTTAGAACCTGGATTATGAGTTTATCTGTCCTTCCTTTTTATTTGTCTCAATAGGCTTTCTCCCTCCCTCTCTCTGTCTCTCTCTCTCTCTCTCTCTCTACCTATCTCTCTCTCTCTCTCTCTCTCTCTCTCTCTCTCTCTCTGCCCCCTTCTCTCTCTTTCTATCTCCCCTGATCTATCTATTTATCTATCTGTTTGCCTGACTGACTGTCTGTGTATCTACATGTATGTTATTTGTTTATCTATCTGCCTGTCTATCTATTTATTTATATATCTAACTATCTCTCTATCTATCTATCCATCCCATCCCTCTCTCTCTCTCAAACAGTACGAAATATTCCCCCGGGGGGCGGGGGGCGGATGAGATAACATTAAACTATTTTTTTTTTTCATAGAGCTACTTTTGTTCCCTTGAAGTACAATTTGAATAATAATGAATCTATTATCTTGTACATGTCGTCACTCTGGCTCCGAGCCAATGGAGTGGGTGAGAGCTGCCAACTACGTCATAAACCGTTCTTTTGTGTGGCGTTACCAGCTGTCGCCATCTTGGTTTTTGTAGGCTCTTTTTCTCTCCCGCTGTGACATGCTGGTTTTACTGCTGGCAACGACTTCTGCTGGGACTCGGTGGGTGTCATCATGGGCCCGTGTCACTGCTTGGGTGTGGGTGGTTGGCGGGTGCTCGTCTTGGTCTGGGCATCACAACCCAGCGGAAATGTTCCTCCAAAGCGGGGATCGAACTCCGTTCCTCTTCGTGACAGATATAGAGCCCGTGTCAGTGCTTGGGTGTGGGTGGTTGGCAGGGGCTCGTTTTGGTTTTGGCATCACATCCCAGCGGAAGTGTTCCTCCAAAGCGGGGATCGAACTCCGCTCCTCTAGTTTATAGAGGCGCCAACATCTTTGGTTGTTTTAGCAGTCACTCAATCAATGTATACCTGAAATTGACATTCCTTAGACCTTTCGGGTGGTAGCACAAAAATATTTACCTGTGGTATGGTATAACGGTTAAGCGACCGGCGCTGTGGTGTAATGGTTAGGCTCTTCGCCTTGCATGCGGGAAGACCCTGGATCGATCCCCGGTTGCGGACGATCTGGGTTTTTTCTGCTGGGATTTTTCCTCTCAGTCCGGGTTGGCCCTGACAGACAGGGTCGAAGTAGCCCGCCTCTTATATAACCTTACAGTGTTGCAGGGGACGTAAAACTGGTAACCAAACCAAACGGTTAAGCTCTTTGCCTACCCCGCAGATCCCGAGTGTCGATGGGCCGTAAAACCCCAAACAAGCAAACAAACAAACAGCGCCCGAGAGAGCTTGGGTTGACGTGTCTTGCTCTAGTACACGCCGCAGTGGCCATCGATTCAAACGGTGACAACATCCAGAGTTGCTTGACATTTCTAGTGAGCCAGAACCCGCTAACCACTCGACCACTTGTGTACTTATTTATATGTATGTTTACTTGTAAATGAATTAAGATACCTGATCGAAGTTGGTTATATAAATTCTGATACCAGGTGTTACGCGGAGGAAGTAGGGAGCATCCAAGTGGTTCTCGCCACAAAAGGGTTAGGAGTGAGCACAAATGCTTCAGAGAAATTACAGCATTGATACCGAGTGCGTGTATATTGCTTTTGAAATCAATTATACATTGCCTGGGACAGTTGTTTGCCAGCAATACTGAGTGTATTGTACAAGTATGATTAGGATTTGACAGTTTGGTCAATGTCGCTCCAGAGCTTTTATCGATTAATTTTTCAATTACCTGTTGAATAACAACGGCTTTTATGCGCGTATGAGTAATTAAGAAAAGATATTTTGAATATTCAGCAAAGTTACCGAAACAAACAACTAGGAAAATATCGCCACGCGTTATAAGTGGTAATTTTTATTCAAATGTTTTGAAAACTCACACCACACCTTTTTTTGGATGAGTTCCAAAGTGTGAGAAAGCAGTGATTTATTTTACTTGTTAGAATTGGGCATTCTTTTTCTGGGCCCCAATGTATTCTTCAGCCGGGCAGTCTGAGTCTTTACTATCCCCTATGTATTAACCAGTCAGAGAAAATAAGTACAGAGAAGTGGAAAGTCATGGAATGATGTTAAAAAGCTGGCCCAAGATAGAGAAAAGTGGAGAGTGTTTGTTTGTGGCCTATACCCTTGTCCATGGTGAGAAAGGCAATGATTATGATATATAAACCTACGTATTTCACCGGGTTGGTCCTGACTGGCAGTGTCGAAGTAGCCCGTCTCTTAAATGACCTGACAGTGTTGTAAGAGTAACAAGAGTAACCAAGCTGGTAACCAAATCAAGACAGACTTTGACAGGGAGCCTAGTGGTCGAGTGTTTAGCGAGCTCTGGCTCACAAGAAATGTCAAGCAACTCTGGATGTTGCCGCCGTTTGAATGGATGCCCACTGCGGTGTGTCCTTGAGCAAGACACGTCAATCCCAGCCCACTCGGGCGCTGCTCAGTGGCGACCAGCAGCAACGTATGAATAATTGGAGTGAGGAATGTTAATGTCAATCTCGTTGTTTAATGTAGTATGTGAAATGTATATATTCAGTGTAAGAATTGTTAGAAGAGAAATTGTGATTTGATGTATGTACATGTATGCACAATTTTGCAATCCAAATGTCCCCATGAGGAAGAAAATAATGTTGTTTGTGTGTGTGTATTTGTGACACTGAAACAAATACTCTCACAGATACGCACACACACATGCACACCTACACACACACACACACACACGCGCGTACACACACACACACACACACACACATACACACACACACTAATACAACCATGCATACATACGTATCAACATTAATTTATTCCTATTCAAGATCCCTCTCTTTGTACTTCACCGACTATAAGATAATGGTCTCTTTTCACAGGTGTATGATAATTTTTAACATTATTAGTTAAGTTAGGGTCGGCTCTCAGTTGAATGGACGTGTATAAATGGCATTTAAAGTCTGTGTTACTTTGTACATGTTGTACGTTAGGAAAGGTTAGGGACCGGCGCTATGGTGTAATGGTTAAGCTATTCGCCTGTCATGCCGAAGACCTGAGTGCGAGTCTGCTCGCGGACAATTTCGTTTTTTTCTGCTAGGGTTTTTCCTCTTTCAGCCCAGAAGGCCGAAGTAGCCTGTCTCTTAAATGACCTTACAGTGTTGCAGGGGACGTAAAACTGGTAACCAAACAAAGGTTAAGGGACAGAAATGAAAGAGGCCGAGAGGGACGAGGGGAAGGTAAGGGTAGGGTAAATGTAAGGCGCAACCTTGAAACGTGAAGTTCTGGGTGCGAATCACCTATGTGGGTGTCTGAATTTTTGGAACCAAGATTACGATTTTCTTCTTTTTCGGCTAATTTGTCGTCATCTTTTTAAGATTTGACCCCTGCTAAAAGCTTGTTCAGTTAACTCCTTTTACCATTTTTTTTAAAAATCATTATTCTGTCAGCGCCATGATAATATTATTATGAAGTAGCCAAGGGTAACTGCCAGGTCAGTGGGCAATGTGAAAAAAACAAAACATTTTTTGTAAAAAAAAATTCTGACCTCAGCAGTTTTAGAGTTATAATTTGAATAATTCAGAATCGATTAATTAAGAAAAACAACACTGTGTAGTAGACATAGGCTATTCCTCACCCCACCGACCATCTCCGTCAATTCCGTACCACACACGCGTGAGGCTTTCACATGCGTCAGAGCTAATCTTTGATGCAAGTCCCAGACCTTGAAAACCTGATATGAGTGACAATAATATATCATGGTACATCATAGGTACATGTTGTTTATAGGTAGGTGTAGGAACCACCTGCTGGCCACACGCACTGGGTTGTTGCTGGGGCCCGGATAGGAGTTGGTTATGGAGATTCTGGGTGCGAATCACCTATGTGGATGTCTGAAGCTTTTTAGAACCAAGATCACCCTTTTTTCGTGGGTTATTAGTCGTAATCTTTTCAAGATTTGACTCGTGATAAAAGCGTGTTCAGCTAAGTCTTTTTTTTTTTGTTGTTGTTGTTGGTGGTGGTGGTGGTGGGGTTTTTGTTGTTGTTGTTGTTTAAAGAACTAGTGCAAATCCCCATTTGTTGCACGGGAAAGGCCAATATTAATGTGTCTCTATTATAACGATGGCACCCGTGTCCTTCTCTCTGTCGATCTTTCCAGTATACTTTTCATAGACACTAAGCCCACTGCCACCGTTGGAACCCGCGCTTGGGAGGTCCAATCGCCAAGAACTTCTGACCCGGGAGTGCAATCTTTCCGATTTTTCAGAAAGGCACACATAAGCACTTGATCTGAAAGCCACTTTCATAGTGAAAGTATGGAGAAGTTAAAAACATGGTTTTGAAAAAGAACCTTTTTTTAAATTATAACAATTAATAGCGTGCAAACGCTGGTCTGTTTTTATTGATTACGCCAGCAAAGCACCCAGTTGAGATCGAGACGAATTTTTTAACCCCTAAATGATCGAAATTGGTTCAGTAATAAAGTTTGGAGCCCGAACACACACAAATAAAACCCCAGATTTTTAAAAATATTAGATTGCTCTTCTATCAACGCCATAATGCTATGGAGCAGCCCAAAGTAACTGCCAGGTCAGTGGGCAATGTGCAAAAAAAGGAACAAGACCATTTATTTTTTTTAAAGAAAAATTATTTCTGACCTCATCAGCTTTAGAGCTATTATTTGAATAATTCAGAGCCGATTAACTAAGAAAAACAACACAGACATATCTTATTCCTCACCGCGCTCCGACCATCTCCGTCACTTGCATACCAAACACGCGTGAGGCCTTCACATGCGTCAGAGATACTCTTTGATGCAAGTCCCAAGTCCCAGACCTTGAAAACCTGATATGACGGACAACAATATATCATGGTACGTCATAGGTAGGTGTTGTTTATAGGTAGGTGTAGGAACCAACCACCTGCTGGCCCCACGCATGGAGTTCTAGCTGAGGCTGGGATAAGAGTTGGTTAATTTTTTTTAAATACCGATAAATAAGGGTGCTTATTCGTGAAATCCGAATAATTAAGTCAAAAATTTATTTCTGGGGAATTGTTTTTATGGGGAGGGGGACCACTAAAAAAATATTATCCAGCTTCAAACTGTAGATTTATTTGCTCGTTTTATTGGACCTGAACATCCAACTTACAAAGCAAAACAAGATGTCCCAGAAAAAGATATCAATAGGACGAGGGTAAATTGAACTAGAAAGTCATTGACAAATTTGGGTTCAATTTCGGTTTTACACCCTTTGTGACACGGCAAGGTGATTTTGTAGGCAGGGTCAACCAGGACTGAGAGGGACACGACATAATATGGTAGGCCTGCCAGAAAAACGATGGAGATATATATCAGTCTAACGTGGGGATCAAACTCCCGCCCTCTGAATAATAGGCGAACAGCCTAATCCTTACACCACAGACGTCAAGCTTGACACAACATTCCAGAGGAAAGAGGGGGAGCCAGTGTCTATGCTGTAATTACCAGGCTATTCATCTATTACACAAAAGACCTGAGTTCGATTCCCAGGTTGGGACGAGCTTCTGGGTACTTCTGCTGAGATTTGTTCCTCTCAGCTTGGTTTGGTCCTGGCAGGCAAATTGGAAGACGTCAGTTTCTAAAAGGATCCTTTGTTGTTATTGTTGTCGATCAGGAACTCACATGGATTATGCACCCTTAAGACCGCGCGTCCACTGACATGTTCTGTCAGTTGCAGGCCAGGCTCATATGTATAGAAGTAGTCTTTACGACATTCAGAGCCATGGCACCCCAGCTCTCTACCTCGGGAGTGGGGAGCCTTAAAATTAGCCCCTAAGGCGGAGCGTCCACTGACCTGTTTTGTCAGTTGCAGGCCAGGCTCATCTATATGTGATATATTATAATATACATATGAGCCTGGCCTGCAACTGACAAAACAGAGTGCAATGCAGTCATAAGACCTCTTCGGACTGGATGACTGAAGTGCAATGCAATCATGGAGTAACTTACTGCCATTATCGATACAGCACTTGGACATAATGGTGTAAGTTGAAGCATTTGATTCAGAGACAGAGCCATGAGTATGTCATATCATTTTAACGTTGCCCTTGTGTAGTAACTTTAGTGAAATAATTCCTAAAGTTTGCCACTATCCTATAAGGAGCATAATACCAAAACCCAATACAAACTAATCAGACGGCGCCGAAATGCCCTTATAGTGTCGATGGAACCGTAAAACCCTTAACAAACAAACAAACTAATCAGTAGGTCTTCGAAATCTTCGAAATTTATTGAAATAAACGGATGATTTACCCGGATTTCGCCCACCAGTACTTCTCGCGAAAAACCAATAAGCATAAACTGAAAAATATTGTAATCGGATACCGAGCTTAGTTTGGTGTTGCTGAACCTGTGAGTACGAGACAGTCGAGGCCGCGGGCTGGGACTATTGCGGTTAAGTATGCAAATTACCGCTGGCACATGTGAGCGCGCAGACGTATATAACCGGAGATGAGGAGTCGAGCGGGTAGTTTCATTCATTCATTTGTAATTGGCGCTGTCAGTGTGGTCGCTGCGTTAGCAATTCTTGTAAGCCGAGTGTTCGTCAGATCTAGCAGAAGTGAGTAATTTGCTGTGAGACCGTTGTCGTCTGCGGTGAACCTTGATTTGATTTGTCAGGGTTTGTTTGTTTGTTTTTTCCACAAGTTCACGTTTTGGTTGTGATCGTGAGTGTCTGGCATCTTTCTGTTGGTTTTTTTTTTTTTTTTTGGGGGGGGGGGGGGTTGGTGTTGTTGTTTTTTATTTTTACTTGGCTTCTTGGTTATTGGTTGTTTTTTTCATAACCAACTTTATATGGGGTTTTTGAGATTTTTCAGACTTGATGTATTTCTCTGTTAGTGTTTGGCGGGCACCCTTGTGTAATGTACTTCCTCTGATTCATTCTTGGTTTAATTGTTGGGTCTTGGTTTAACTGTTGTTTTCACCTATTTTTTTAAATGATCTTTCATTGTTGATAACGCTGTACGCCTCAATAAAACAAGTATTCCATTTGGTTTCCTCTAGAGCCGGCCAAAGTATGTAAGCCAGACTGATGAAGTTATTTTTAAAAGTCTTATGAAACCAACAATGTGTTATTGTTGCTATGAAAATAGTTCGCTTCCGAGTACATACATGTACTGTCCATTGAAATTCATGCTCTAGTGACTTTTGGGCGATGTTCTTATTCTCTTTCCATCGAAAATTTCAAAGGCGTTTTTGATGCCTCATCTTCCTCGGTTACTATTTTTTGTTTGTTTGGTTTTTGTTTTGTTGTTGTTGTTGTTGTTGTTGAGTTTTGGTGTTTTTTTTGAGGGGGTGCATTTTACAGTAGAAATATCCATTAATCGCCACGTGTCGCATAGGGGACGGGAATTCAATCCGCACGTTGAAGAAGCACGTCCGGATTGGCCCTGACATGCACGGTCGAAGTAGCCCGTCTCTTAAACAGCATGAAACTAAAACAAACAAAGCTCAACGTCGCTGATCTGATAGTCTTAGCAGAGAATAATGGTAAGATGGAAAAATGGATTGATTCGTTCATTTACTAAATCATAAAGCTAAAATGTAGTAGTAAGGAGTGGGTTATTTGTAGAGGCGCAAGCCTCAGCTTCTTTAGCCTCTTCTTGTTTTGGTATTTACTTAAGCACTCAAGCAGGCTCAAGTTTCCGTGAGGGTTGCTATTTACGTGCTGCGTTAGCTGTCACGAAATTCCACACCAGGCAATTTTTTTGTAGAAAAAAAACCCAAACCCTAAATAAAACATTTTTATTTTTTTATTTTTTTTTTAAATCCCCAAAACCGCCCCCCACCCCAACCCCCGCAAACAAAACAAACAGAAACAAGAAAAAAAATAACATTCAAATTCAAAGCAAAATTGTATCCATCAACCGTAATTATTATAATTTATGCTTGTATGTCTCCCACCCCCAGCACCCCGTCCAGCGTGTGCCTGAACGTGTCCTCGTATAACGGCACCGTGTCGCAGAACCAAACGTGCCAGCCCGTGCAGTTCCTGGAGACGCTACAGCACCAGGTGCGCGTGACCCTCAACGCTAGCGGCTGGAGTGACGTGCACTTCTTTGTCTACAACGACGTCAGCCGGACGCATCTGGTCAAGTCTTACTACGGATACGATCCAGGTTAGTTCTCAACTCTTTTTTTGCTTTGGTTACCAGTTTCACGTTCCCTGCAATACTGTAAGGTCATTTAAGAGACGGGCTACTTCGGCCCTGCCTGTCAGGGCCAACCCGGACTGAGAGGGAAAAAATCCCAGCAGCTGCTGATTAGTTCTGAACTCTCGTGTCCTTCCGACTGTTGTTGTTTTTCATATCAACTTTGTAGAGGGTTTTTGATTGGCGGATAGATCTAGGTGATATCACGTGGTGTTAGCGCATATGTATTTTGTTGACTGAATTCTCTGTATAGTGTTCCCACCTCAGTTTTGAATTTAAAAAACAAGGGCATCAGCTAAAGATTTAAAACATTTGGGCCTGCATCGCATTTTTAGTTGTTGGGGTTTTTTCCCCCTCTTTTTTTCTTTCGTGTGCTAGTTTTCTGTTCTATGTTATTGGCCCCAGTTGTTTATTGGTTGTGATATTAGTAAGCAACCTTCAAGAGCTGTAAAAGGGTTTATGGCTCGTCTGTTCACATTTCTTTCTTTCTTCTTCTTTTTTCTAATGATCAAAGTATTATAGTAAAAAGGTTGTATTACGTCATTAGGGATTGGGCTTTTATTATTGTTTGATTTTGACGGGGTTGGGGCTTTGTTTTGTTGTTTTTATTGGAGGGAGGGGTGTTCTTTTTTTGTTTTCGGTGTTTGGTTTGATTTTTGGTTTTACGCCCCTTGTAACACTGGCAGTCCCAGTGAAAGTAGAGTGTGTTAGCGGATAGGTGATGGGCAACCTAGTTTGATTTGGTTTGGGCCCATTGTAACAAATTTGAAGTCAGGCCTATTTGAGGCTACTCCGACCCTGCCTGTGGTGAGGGTCGGTCAAGCCGGCCGGGGGGGGGGGGTCAAATCCCAGCAAAGAGAGGGAGATGTTCGTCCAAGGCTAGGATTGAATTCTCGCCGTTTGCGTGAAAAGTTGAGAGCCTATCCATTTCACCACAGACGGCGGTTTTTTCTCTTTGCGCTCTTTTTGTTTGGGTAGTTGCTATTTTTGTTTTGTTGTTCTCTTGGGGGTTTGGTTGCTTTTGTTTATGTTGGGTTTTGTTTTCTTTTTGTTTGTTTGTTGTTGGTTTTTGTCTTTTTGTTGGGGGGGGGGGGTCGTACATTTTTTTTAAAACTATTGTTATGTTAATGTCACTATTGTCGTTGTTCTAAGAAATGCTCCATATATACATTATCCATGTTTGTCAAGCTGGAATATTTAGTTATTTTGCTTTAGCATACAATGATTTTTTTTTTTTAAGAAAAATCTTTAAAAAGAAATGTATTAAAATTAAATAAATCAAAATTTATCATTGACGATAGTACATGTATATTTTGGTGAATAAATTCTCTTTATTCTCCCAACCTCAGTCTCGAATAAAACACGGGCATCAACTAAAGATTAAAAGCATTTGAGCTTGTATCGCATTTTGTTACGAAACCCTTTAAACTACATTGCTCAGCACTTCTTTGATGAATGATTAGTGAATGAATGGCAACTCTTCTTTCTAGATTTTAAAAAAAAACCGCATGCCCCTTACGTAACATGCAGTTGTGTGTATATATACACGGTTTCATCCCCTCATTTATCAAATGGATATAAAAAAAACATGATTACGTAACTGACAACATGTGGAACTGTGAAAGATTTAATCAATCACATGAAGTAGGGAGAAGAGAGAGATCTCCAACTCACATGAACTCAACAGCTGGAGTCTATGCAGAAGTTGTGTCTTTTTCCCTCTCTTTTTTTTTTTGG
>JAUKPP010265765.1:0-11549 GCA_032273245.1 Phyllaplysia taylori
ATATAATATGATACATACATATGAGCCTGGCCTGCAACTGACAAAACATGTCAGTGGACGCGCGGCCTTAAGCCTGCCCGTCAGGCTGGAAGAGGTGGATCCTAGCAGTAAAATGCAGATGATTGTCCCCAGTTAGAAAATGAACTCAAGTCTTCAGTATGACAGGTGAAGAGCCTAACCAACGGCATTGGTCTTCAATGGGGAGCCACAAAAACGTTTTGACCAGAGCATGTTGAAGAATTTCTTTCTTGTTGGATTCAAGTTGAAGTCACGCTCTCTTATCCCTCAAACACACGTTTGGTTTGGTTACATATTTACGTCCCCCTCAACACTGTAAGGTCAATTAAGAGACGGGATACTACAACCCTGCCTGCCAGGGCCAACCCGGGCTCAGAGGGACAAATCCCAGCAGAAAAACATAGATCGTTCGCATACGGAATCGAGCTTAGGTCTTCCGCAAAAAGGTGAAGAGCCTAGCCATTACAGTCGACTACAGATAAGTCGATGTCCTCGAGGGAGGCAGAAAAAAAAGCATCGACTTATCCAGCTATGAAGGCCGTGTCCGATTTTGTTGACACCAACATGGACGAGTAAAACAGTTGTTTATAGTGATCTCTGTTTTTCATTATGGTTGACACGCTGCCCGCTGCAATGCTGAATTCCTCAGTGACAAATGTCTGCTTTTTTCCACTGTGCCCTCAAAGGCTTTGATCTCTTTTTTGCATTTGAGGGGCAAGATTGTCAATTTACTTCCATTTCCAGCCACAATGTTGTTTTAGTTTTATGTACTGTAACTTGACAGCGCACAAGATAGTGAAGAAAACTATTTGACTCGATGTGTGGCAGCGAAGTGAGTAGAGCAATCGGTTTGCGCTGCGTATCGTGCGCGTGATGTGTGTGTGATCATAAAGAAAAAAGGGCCACGTATGGAACCATGCTCTGCAGGGGGTAGGGGGAGATATGCGCATGTGTTATAGTCAATCAAAGCCCTCGTTTGTTTAGCCTGAACTTGTCCAGTGAGGAAACTCGCATACACAGATATTCTATCATCTCGGGCTGCAGGCCTGGCCAGATCACTGACTACTCACTATGCGTTCATTTAAAGATAGATTGGGGACAATGAAGCCTTGTGTCCATTTGAGGTGGTGGGTCGAGAGCGAGAAAATGCGGACATCAACTTAGCCGATCATAATTTAGAGAAAAATAGATGAGCGGGTCTTAGGAAATAGATCTACTCAGGATAAGTTGATGTCAACTTAAGCGGCTCTGTTTTACAACAAAATATAAAGCAAGGGGGAGGTTCTGTTAAAAAACATCTACTTATCCCGAAAATCTACTTTAACGACGTTGACTTATGTGGAGTCGACCGTATTGCCACAGACAGCGGTGCACTTTCAGCTTAACAAGTGTTCCACTCTTAAAACAATAAAACTATACTACAGTGTGAAGACAGATTGAAGTACAGTCGTCTCCACTTGTCACTCCCCCTAACGACATCAATTCCTCCATAACTGATCGATGAACAAAACTTTCCAGTAGAATTGAAGAGCAATTTTCCAAAACTCTGCAACTGAAGTTTCATTAAAGAGAGAGTTGCTGTCACAAATGGTAGCCTATTTTATGATAAAATTTTGTTCTTAAAGTTGTTTTTTCTTTCCGAAAAATTTACCAACCTTTCTTTATTAGTGCCAGTGGGGGCCTATTCTCTGAACAATTTTTTGCAATAATATTAGGTTTCAAAGCAAGGGAAAAATATTGATTTTCTCAGAAATTTTTGGGACGAAAATACCCAGTTTTGAAAAACGGCTCTTCAATTGCGCATTGAATTTTCTGCCTGTGTCAAAGTCGAAGAACATATATATACAGTACAACCCACACAAGTCAATATTGCTGGGACTATTGAAATCATGTCGAGTAAAGAGAAGGTTGACTTAAGGGATGTCGATGTGGTAAAGAAAAGGTTAGGAGTTCCAAATCGAATCAGCTTATGCTGAATATTGAGTTGACGTCAGACATCGATATATGCAGGTTCTACCGCAACAGAAAAAGCAGTTTTCAAAGAAAACAAAGTGCACTGTAATAAATATCTTGGGCAATTTTGGCTTCTCAAAATCGTAAAGTGCATGGTTATTGCTCTACTTTGAGAAAGCAGCATTGTCTCAATTCAAAACAACTAAAACAGAGGAATAAGAAAAACAAAAACATATTTTTTCAGCATTCATCACAAAATGTTTATTATATTTCTGTAAACAAAAGTAACATGAAAAAAAAACACCCAGTTGTGTAGCTACATACAGCTGGTACTGTTGCCGAGGCAAGTCTATGGTTCTTGTATGTGTACAAGTGCATGGGGAGGAGGGTTGTCGTACCACCTTGTCACCAGCGTATGCATACACATAACTATATAATCGTTTGTGCACACTCAAACCTCCCACGCACCTCTCGAGATTCACAACAGTAAGAGAAAAAGCACTCTAGATTCCTACAATTTTCATCTTGATTCAACATAAATCTAGATAAAGAGGGGTTAAAATAAGATTCATGTCCCAAAAATTGTTTAGATATGAAGCTCTTTCCCAACACACGTTCGAAAACAATAATATTACTATCACATAATACTCTTATATTGCAGTAAATTCACAACAGAACACATTTATTCAACAAAAACTTTCTCTTTGTAACAAATTATCTTTTCTCCCATTCAGGCCACACATCTGAGCACGGGTGCATCAATGAAACAAAAGCAACATAAATGTTTTAATTGTTTATACTAGTTGATTATACTACATCCAAGAAATATTCTTTTGATAACAAAACACACCCAAAAACAGGCAGACAAACAAAACTTCAGCCCGAGCCAGTGATAATATCAGCATACACTCTGCTTGGACACCCCCACCCCACTCATGCGTTTCTAACTCGGACTTGTCCACTTCAAAGTAAAATGTTGTCCTCTTTGTTATTTTGCTTTGAAAAAAACCCACAAAAAACATCCAGACTTTTCCTTGGGACCCTGCGATTGTTGATTGGAACCAAACCAGACCTATCTCATAAAGCAGTTCAGTCAGACACACACGAGCAAAGTTCATAAGTAGTAGAAGCAGCAAACAAAGTAGGGATAAAATAAGTAAAATCAAGTCGTTTGTTCCCCAACAACCTAGGCACACCCAATACACAATTTGTTCAGACATGTGTCAAAACTGCGACCCACCCAAAAATAGACAAAGCAAACAGGATCTGCATGGTACTCAAGGCAACAACTTTCTCGATAAAGAGAGATGAACATGAAATTTCTGGACTTTTCATCTCTTTCCGTTGAGTCACCCAGCAACTAGACATGAGTGCTGCACTGCCAGAGAGCCTTATATTGAGAAGAGAAACTGCCCGTGACAACAGTGCATTGCGAGCGTGGCCGCGGATTACAATAACCAAGCGCGGCTCACCACTCATACTGGAGACATTTTCTTTTGCTAACCGCGCTTCTCTGGTGCTGCTAAGACCTAATAAAACAAAAAACAAATTTGGCTACCAACAACATGAAAACGTGATAAGAATTTTATAAAAGACCATAAATTATTCAGGGCTTTCAAGGCCTGCAGTCGACAGAGATTGATCACATCCATAAAGCAATGCAGGTCCCAACACTTCATGTACTTTCACACGTAAGACGTTCACACATTTAGACAAAGCGTACTGTGACTTCACAGGTACGTGATGAACTCACTCACTCTTGTCTTCTTGCTGCGAAATTCCAACAAGTTGCAAGCATTCCACTTAAGTCTTATGTCCCGTGTATCTATTGAAAATGTGATCCACATTTCTCTTACATAAATAGGCCCGGGACAAAAGTTCCTCAAACAATAAGACAAATCCTCAAATCAAGGTCTCTCTTTGTACAATTTCTACCTTCAGTAGAAAAGTCTTCAAAATGTTTGAAACAAATTTATCATTCTCCCAAAACTTCAAAATCTGATAAAAGAAAAGTTTGAAAGAGGAAGTTCGACATACTAGTTACGTGAGGAGCTAAAGGGTTTCAAAAAAGGAAAAAGAAAACAAAAAATTTTCCTTGAACTGCTTCAAACACCAAGCATTGCCACAACTCTCATTCCATGTCATCATGAACCCTTCCAGTGTTGCTGCTTCTTGATACAATCCCTCCAGTACAGAGGAGCAGGACACTGCTATCATCATGTAACAACAGACCCTCTCAAGGCTACGACAGCAGAGAGGTCCCAGGACTACGCCACAGCCAGACATTATAACAGCATGGACTCGGGTTTCTCCATCAACTGCTTGAACTCCTTGAGCCACTGCGCCCCAACTGCACCGTCCACCACGCGGTGGTCACAGCTCAAGGTCACCGTCATCACTGTCGACGTCGAGTACCTGAAGACGAAAATGGAAAAAAAATATTGTAATTGTGGTTTTGAAAAGGTTTTGTAGACACTCAGGTCATTTCAGTGGCAACAGAGTGCCAACAATTAAATTTCTAAAGTTGCAAAAGCCATTATCAAGTAGAGGATGTACAATTCCCCACAAGTGTGCAACGTTACTAATTTACTTCCTCCGTGCTCCTACTCTCATCTCATTAACGCTCTAGATATGTCCATGGTCTGAAAAAGTTCTGCAGAGATTGGTACCAGGGATGCCCTCAAGGTTAAAAAGAAAACCCTGAATTTTTTTTTCACATGGTTTACTATTCTAAGACATATGATATAATGCATTTGATGTAAAATGGTGTTATAAAAACTCAATAGCCAAAGATGAACCGGAAAATTTGAAAAAGTCTTATTTCCGTTTTTAACCTGAGAAAGGGCATCCCTGTGGTACAGACAGCTAAAGCACCCCCCCCCCCCCCCCTTAAAAAAATAGTCCTGAACATTGAAAATATGGGCCTGTAGTTTGCACCACAATGCTTGAAACTATAATTCATATTAATTTGAAAAAGCTTTAAGGTTTTTTACTTCTAAAGAATATTAAAAGAAATCCTGATATTCCAGAAAAATCTGGAAGATGCCATACCAATTTTATGATTGTGAGTAACTTATTCCAATGCTAAGCCTACATGACACACACTACAGGGATGTCTTGAAGCCTGTGATACAAAAATGTTACCATTCATGGTAAGATGTAATGTTCACTTTCCACAGTAGCATGTGAATACAATATTGCACTAAACAGTAAGCAAAAGACTTTTTGACATCAAAATAGCAAATAACAAGAGAAACACTGATAGAAAAACCTGAAAGATATCGCAAATCAATAAAATGTAGACAAATATTCGTAACACACAGAAAATGCTAGGGGGAAACAAAGCGAACTACAAAACAAAACAACCCAAAGTACAAAATAATAAAATATAAATGAAATTTGATTTGATTTGATTTTTTGTTTTATTTTCTTTACAACACTATAAGGACATTACAGAGGTGGGCTTCTTCAACCCTGAAGAAAGACACACAGATGCTCATTCTCATGTGGGAATCAAACTCGAGTCTTCTGTGTGATAGCTAAGTGCATGACCATTACACCACAGATGCCAGTAAATATGTATATGAAAAACAACATTGAAAAGCCATAAGTGAACACAAAAGTACAGATCGCTACGAAGATGAATCAGATTACTAGACCACAGGAGAAGACATATTTTGGAATAAAGTCCTTGAAAAGTTCTTGTTCTCACAAAACAAAAGCAATGAAGCACACATATCACGATCTCGGCAAAGGAAATGGTCTTTTCCACCTGAAAAAAGTAGTTTCCATTCAATTTTAAACCCTTATAACAACAACATACCCATAACATAAAACAACAACAACATAGCTATAACATTCATTTAAATATATAGTCTAGCATGCACATAGAGAAATCCACCGGACGCTGAAATCTTTCCGTTATGTGCGAATTTCGCAATGTGCCAATACTCATTAATCACTACATTTTATTAGGTCAGTCAAAAATGTTGAGTTCCCAGTTCTACAAGCTCTTCAAACTGAGAGACACAGCTGCTTTTTCGTCAATGGGGTTGGTTTTTTTAGCTCAAGTCTTCTTTTCGGTTACCGGGTACAAGATCTTGTGGTGTGTCTTGAGTGCTAACCTGCTATGCTATTTTGTTGTCCTACTGGGCCTTCGCAGAACCGTAGACCCCCCCCCCCCCTACCGCACAGTCCGTTACATGCAAGACTTGTTAGCTGCACTATAAAAGCACCAGTCGGTTTGGGTGATTAAGCCATCCCCAGAAAGTCATTTAGGCATGCGACTGAAAGGTGTAGATCTACCGTTGAAAACCTCTGGTATAAAAGCATCAACCCTATCAGTACCTAAAATATCAGGCATGAGAAACACGTCATTGGCCTACACGACTCCCCTGCAACAGCAGCAAGGTCACTCACCTTCATTCACACTGCTCATCGACTCTGTTTGTGGATTGTTTTTACTTAGAGCTGGCCCCGCAATGCCGATTTTTTCTGCTATGTACGGAGTGTTTTACGCTATGTGCGTGTTACTGTTACGGATGCAAAAAATTCGGGACCTAAAAAATCGTTCGCTATGTGTGTGCTAGACAGTAATCATAATTTGATGCTACCGGCCCAAATGAATTGTAAGTCACAACCCCCAAATCCTGTTTGTTACCTTTTAAAATGTATAAATATTGCTACATCAAATAGGCACTGAGATTTGATTGTCTTAAGTTGACCAATCACATGCCCTAGTGAGAACAGAAAAAGGAGAAAATCAGCTTCATAGTTGAACAATGTGTATTTAACACTTGTCCCATAGCAATGAAAATAAATTTACTTCCGAGCACCTAAATTGACATTGCATGGCCCTTTCTCCACTTTGGGATTTGCCACTTCCAACTCTTATGGACAGATCGCTAGGCATATAGGCAGGCTACATTGAAGATATATCTTAACAAAAAGCTAATCATTTCAAGTAAAAACACTGAAAGGATACAGCTCTACTAACATTGATAATTAATGAGGAGGGGAAAATTCATACAAAACATCAAACCTATCTTGCAAACAGAAATTGTAACCAAGAAGTTGAAGAAGATGGACAGCAATTTCTGCTTTGCCATCAACTATAAACTCAAATACACAAACAACATCCAGAGAACATTGTGCCAAAGGCCTCACCGGACGCCATTACTGGGGCTCATAATTTGCACCGGCTCCTGTTTCTGCCACCACCACCGTTTGCGTGGGGCGGAGCCTGGGGCAGACCTACATGTACAGACACACCCGACACATTAGAGGTAAGAGTTACCATCATTGAAAAGGATCACATTCTTTTTCATATACTCATTTCCATACCCCTACCACTACATTATAAGAAACGCTAAAACAAAATCTTCTTGAAAAAAGAAAACGCAGAGAAGCAATTCCACTATATATCCACTTTTGCATTTGACTTAAAATTCACTGACAAATCGAATACTAGCATATTTAGGACAGGAAAAGACTTTTTCGATGTTTTCTATAACAATAACAGACACAGACTGCCGAGTACAGTTGCATTAATGAGTCATTTAAAGAGGTCAAATAGATCATTTTAAAAAATTTTAGTACAAAAGGGAATGTATAAGTTGTGTGTATATGCATAGTTTGTATGATTGGTGTTACCTATGTCCATACTTATCATTACATGTATGTATTATTGTTTGTATGAATATGAATGTGTTTGTACACCATTGCAAAATGAATTTTCCCACGGGGACCATAAAGATGACTTTAGAAGGCAGCATTAGCATTAGTCCCCTAGTAAGAGAAAAGCTTGGTGATCATTGTCTTGGTGGAGAAAGAAATGACTGCTTATGAAAAAACATCTCAACTCCCACTTCTGAGTCCTATAGGCAGATCGCAGAAACATGACAAAAAACAGGTTCAAATATTTGCATAATGGTTTTTGTAGATTTGCACACCACTGTCACCAAGATTGCTGCTGTCAACTACACTTTTCATACAAACTGTTTTTGCCACAGCTATTATTACCATAAGAAATAGAATTTCTCTAGTCCAAAATCTGGACTTCAAAACAAATGTCGTTTCTCAACCTGCTGGTTGTTTTTTTTTTAAATGTGTTCAGGGCTTTTCAGATCCATCAACCCTACAAGGTCACATCAGCACCAATAGCCCCCTGTGGTTAATGCAACAACTGTGTTAGTGTGCATTCATCTCAAACTCATGCTACAACCTGCGACAAATCTATTACTGTAGAACATGGCTATATACCGGGACTTTTAGTTCCAGCCGAGAAATTCTGCTGTAGGGAAGTTCTCACTACAGGAATGCAAAGCGGAATTCCCTAAATTTGTTTTTTAATCCACATCATTACCTCCTATGCAGAGGAAGACGCAATTGCTTCAGTCACTTACGACAACACAAGCAAAATGCAGGAGTCCGAAATTCAAAATCAAGAAAGCGAGGTAAAGACTCGCGTTTCCTGCAGAGCAGCAATTTCGCTATGAAGTCAATGGAAGCTATATTTAGTGCTCTTGATGCCGCCCCCTGCCCACCCTTGTGCACAGTAGTTGGATATTTGAGTTCTGCCTCCCGCGGTATCAAAGTTCAGGCCTTTCCACTAAACCCAAGCACAGATAATTGAATTAACATGGAAAAAAAGGGGGGGAGGGGGGGGGGAATAGAGCTGTCCCATACTCAATAACAATAATAACAACAGCGGGAACACCCAAAGAGGAAGGGGGCAGATCTGCACCTAAATGCACTGTAATAAAAATAACCCTGGGGTTTTCTAGCTTAAGATCGAGTAAGGGATTGGATTTTTCCGGTAAGGTCCCGCTGTCGCGGGTGCGGCTATAGTCATGTTCTACTTTAGTGTAAGAAGGGTTAGCCATAGATCAGTAAGTTAGTGCTCCCTTCTCCCTCGTCAGTACACCCATCATCATAACAAACTTACCCCGACTGAGAGCTGGCGTCTACAACAACCTTCTTCTCAGCACCGCCCACTGCAAGGATGCACGACTGCAGACATTGAAAATGAACATGAATTATCAATAAGGCATACACAGCTGGGAAAGGGCTAAACAAAAAAAGAAGAAATAAGTCTTTGAGTGAAAACAAGTAACTAACTTTGCTGTAGCCTTGTGATGAGTTCTCTAAGAATACAACAGCTGATGACTTCACGTACAGCAGAACCTGCACATCTCAACACCTTTTAACTTGAGATTCAGCTGAAGTCGACACGATTTGGAATTCCTAACTTTTTCTTTATTTACTTAACTGACATCCCTCAATCTGTCTTTCTTTTTACTTGACTCCATTTCAGTAGTTCCAGCAATGTCGACTTTTGCGGGTTCTACTGTACAATGAAAGGCTTTTTTACTTTTTAAGACCAGTAAGACACTATGAAAGCTTTCACAACATTCATGCTTCCTAACCCTCTGCATCAATGAACAGCAGATCCGAGAGTTGCTTCCTAGAAAATAATAATTCCGCCTCTTTCCCTCTTACGACAGAAATTGTCTTTAATGCAATGAGAGCATAGGACACAAACAGGTAATATGAAAACACTCCAGCTCAATGGTTTGGTTTGGTTTGGTTTGGTTACCAGTTTTACGTCCCCTGCAACACTGTAAGGTCATTTAAGAGACAGGCTACTTCGACCCTGCCTGTCAGGGCCAACCCGGGCTAAGAGGGAAAAAATCCCTGGAGAAAAGAAAACTATCGTCTATGACCGGGGATCGATCTAGGGTCTTCCCGCATGAAAGGCGAAGAGCCTAACCATTACACCACAGCGCCGATCAGCTCAATAGGAAAAAGATGAACTTAAGAACACACCAAAGAGGATTTATCTCTCCTCCACCCCTTCTCTTTATTTCTATACAATACACTTTCTAAACACCGACCAAAGCAATCTGAAAACATTACTGAGATGATATAAGGTGTGAAAAAACACATTCTAAAAGCACAAAGCGACAGACCTGTGGTGGGTTGATCACAGCCGAGAAATGCTTGATTCCAAACATGCCCAGGTTGGAGACTGTGAAGGTGCCGCCCTGAAACAAGGAGAAGCATGTTCGATTGACTGTCGAGGTTTTGAGGTATCATAAACACTAAAAGGTTATGTCTGTTGTTTATGAGGTTTAATGACACTATCAACACTAAGATCATTCTAGAGCAAGGAAACACCAGCATTCTAGAGCAAAGAAACAGAATTGGACAATAGTTAAACTGAAAAAGGAGAAGGAACAGACCACACCAGAGCATCCACCTGTAACGTTAATTCAGGATCAGGAACAGGATAATCACAATAGAAATACATAGAAAAAAAGAAACGAAGTAAACCACATACGAGCGGCCACTAACCAACAGCACAAAAAAGGATGTTGTGTTGAATGGTTGGTTTTACATTTAACAGCTCTGGCAATACTATCCTGTTTAAGGCTTACACCTTGTCGCAACATAAGAGCTATTGCTATCTAAAAGGATCCTCCAAATTCACAAGGTTCACCTTAAGTTCCTCGCATTTACCTCAAGTGCAGAGACTAGGCATTGCTCTTGTCAAAGTAAAAGTAAAACAGAGCTACACACACTTCTACACTAAAACAACAGAACTCTTACGTTGTTGTATCAGAGAGAACTTGTGAAAACTAACCTTTCTATGCTGTCAGTGATTTGAAAATTAGTGCATCATAGTATGAAAACCATAAGTTTTATGCTGTCAGTGATTCGAAAATTAGTGCATCATAGTATGAAAACTATCATTTCTATGCTGTCCATGATTTGAAAATTAGTGCATTATGGTATGAAAATTATAAGTTTTATGCTGTCAGTGATTCGAAAATTACGTGTATTATAGAAAGAAGTACAACTGATCACATGGTGAAAGCTCCCACCAACTACTACTTGTCATTAGGTCGTAAAACTTCAAGACAAATACGCCAGTTTGCCTGGATCACTTTCATGTGTATTGTGTACCTGGAACTCTTGTGGCTGCAGTTTTCCCTCTCGCGCCTTCGCTGCCAAACCGGCCACATCTTGTGCAATCTGGGACAAACCCTGGGAGGAAAACAGAAAAACAAAACATTCAGTCTACTCTACAGTTCATGAGTGTAATCATAAAGGAATTTAATTTGTAACAACTTTTTCTATTTGGTGTTTATTATACTCACACTTTTTCTTTCAATAACTTTTAAAATGTTTTGTTGCCACTTAAATGGTTCTCAGTTTTAATTTGTGTAGTTGATGGACAGTTGGTGGTAATTTGAAATATGTGCAAGCTTTCGCTTTAGCTTTTCCAGATTGGGCATCTGTTGGTATTCTGAAGAAAATCCAACTCTCTTGTTCTGCCTGATATGAAGCAAAAAGGGCAATAATTTCTAGAAAAAAAGAGATTTCATGGTAAGAGCACGTACAGTATATAAAATCCTTCATAGAGTCGAAGGATTTAAAAATTCAGAATACTGGATATGTATTTTGTAAGAAAATTAAACCACTTCAAAGTGGACAGGAACATTATTTCATTATTTCACCAGTCATGCGTCGTCAGCATCCTAACTTTTTGTCTCATTGCTTGGGGGGGAAATTCG
>JAUKPP010265776.1:0-11549 GCA_032273245.1 Phyllaplysia taylori
ACACGTGCCACGCCAACAGTACTACAACATGCAGTGGGCGTAGTAACTGTCTTTGAACTGTGTGTCAGAAAAAAACCAACATCAATGATTCTGTTACATGACTTTATTTCCGAGAAAACTCGCTTTCTCTCTTCTTCTCTTCTGGTGCGCCGGCAAAGTGCGTTAGTGCCCTCGTGATAGCCTAAGCCATTGAGCACTTCATCCTAAAAACGGGATGCGAGTGATTAAGAGAAACCGTGGATAAATCGGTGACAATACAGAGATGTAGACTTTGACTTTGAAGGAAGTGATGTTTTCCACTTAATGCACTGTGGGTTGGTTTTTTTTCAATGGTTAGTCTCAGTAGGCCTTTTATCGGCTATGGAATTGAACCTGATGGACGAGTTTGCTTCAGCTCAAATGAATGAACATCATTGATCTACATTTTTTTATTGAGAATTTTCTCAAATAAATGAAAATTTTAGAAATAACATTTTTCATAGCAGTATTTGACAAGGTTGGGTTGGTTTTGTATAGATTGTTTTTTAATGTAGGGTTTTTATGAGGAAATAATTGGAGACCCTGCTTTTTAATACAATATTCTAAGTCAACTACAGAACAGTAGGCCTACACTCCAGTTGAAGTATTGCTACTTTCAATAATAGAAATAGCTCAGCTTCTGGGGGGCAAGCCCCCCAAACCACCCTCTCTAAGAAAGTTATAAATACAGATTCTTCTTCTTGATATAAAGGTAGTCCTTAAAATATGGATAAATAATCTATTGCCATATGGGAAATAGAGCAAAGCAGCTTAACAGGTGGTGAGAATTTTTGTGATTCGTATTATATTATTAATGACATGGGGGGCTGTTTTGGGATGCTCCGGAAAAGTTCAGGGTTTTTTTTCGAATTGAGTTGCCACCTCTGGCCTGAATTTATTTTAACCTTTTTCATTCTTTTTCTCAACAGGCTCAGTGAAATACGACAAGAAGTTCTCAACTCCACTTGGATCAAAAAGTCAGGATCAGGAGGCCAGGCTGAAAAAAAAATTGGAGAAGAAATTCATGCACAGCCCTGCAAAACACTCGGAAAAAGTGAAGGATGAAGCAGGAGGAAAGAAGAAAAAATCAAAGTTTAAAAAAAAAGATGTTGAAGACTACATTGATAATTTTCAGCCCAGCAAGCCTTTTGTGGAACCATTTAAATTCAAACAAAGGAAAACTGAAACTCAAGCAAAATTCATGAGGAGAGTTACTGTCGAAACAAACATGGTTTTAGCAAAGTCTAAAATTGATGAGAAATACGAGGTAAGTAGATATTTTCCATCATGTTAGAGGTTACATGATATTCACCTGTTAGAGTTCTAAGCTTTGTTAAGTTTTATTATATATATTCCTCTTATCCATTGCTACATTCTTTGTCACGTAGTGTAGTAATAATGATTATGTCATCATAGAAATGTCCTTTTTCATTTCATGACATGACGCAAACTTCATGCTGCCTTAAAGACATTGCTTGATTTCTTACTCTATGCAGGAATGCGGTTCTTCCATAACATAAAGACAAATAACGAATCTTACATTATCTTATCTAAATTACACAAATCAGTAAAAAAAATAAGTCTTTATAGAATGACCAGTATTTGCAGTTGAAATAGAAACTTATTTTTTTACTCATCTTGATTGGTCATCCTTTTTTGCAAGTTTGATTGTTTCACCTGGGTATTCCATGTACATGTTCAATCTTAACTTTGTATAGCAGGTACAGAAGTCAGCTTGCACTAAATAGTTGTCCCTTTCCAGGTAAAGATTTTTTTAGCTGGACCATTGAAAAAGAAATCATATTGCCACCCAGGTCGCTATTTATAAAATGTTATATGTGACGCATCACTGCGAATCGAGACAAAGGCAAGGATGTCCATGGTAGAGAGGGGAATCTTTCCTTAAGATGTAGAGCTGTTGGGTTCCAGTCACTAATTGGTGATTTTTCCAAAGCTTCCATGACTCATACTATATTTTTCAGGAAGGGAAAGCAAAGTCTTTAAGTCTTACCTGTTAAATGATATTACAATGTTGGGAAAGGTGTGAACAAGAACCAAAAAAAAAAAAAAGTAAAGTAAAAAGCTTAACCACTAGAACTTTAGTTTAAAAGACTCATCAGCCAGTAATTCAACTGTGCTCTGTTACCAAATAATCATGACTCATTGAAATAACTACACAACAAGTGATGTTTCATTCTCAGGCCTTTTAGTATATTTCAGAGGATGAGAAACTAATTAGTTGAAGGTAATGTCTGTTTTGAACTATGTCAAAGACATATAAAATTCCCCCATCCTCTCTTTATTTTCATGTTGAATTATTATGCCACAAGAGTTACACAATTTGATAGAGACAAAGAAGTTATGAACCTAACACGTCTGTTCATGTGTTTAAAAAACGATAATGAATGATGATGTTGATGATATTATGTCACAATGATTTAACAAAAATTTTCATTCCTTATTGCATTTCAGATGAGTGACGAGAAGAAAATAGCTCTGATGGCAAAAGCAAAGAAGTCAAAAACAAATGAAAAGAAAAATCAGTAAGTGGTTGCACTGTTCAGGTTCTTTTCAGTGTAGTGCTTTGAAAAACAATAAATGTGTTTCGGGAGTTCAGAATCATTTGCTTTGGTGATAAGCAGGGTTATGTGTGAGATGAATGATGCTGTAATTATGCCAGCGGTTGTCTAATCATTGGATGCAGGAGCGCTACACACCTCTGTGAAACTTGTCTTAATTGGGGAAGTGTTCATGGTGGGTTGGGTTCTATGATGCCACAGACTGCAGAGTACTGATGTGTAGGAGTTTGGTTTGGTTTGGTTACCAGTTTCCCATCCCCTGCAACACTGTTAGGCCATTTAAGAGACGGGCTACTTCGACCCCACCTGTCAGGGCCAACCCGGGCTGAGATGGAAAAAAATCCCAGCAGAAAAACATTGAGATGTTTTTTGTTGTCTCCGAAGGTGCAATTGCTGCATAGACAACTTTTCTCATTTTAAAGTGTTTATAATGTTGTGCATTGGTGGTTTTATTTTGTATTGTGATTATTTTCCCCTTTCACACACACACATACTTGTGCTGAAACAGAGAGGGCTCTTTAATCAATTTGATTGTGTTTTGTTGCTTCATTTATTTTGTTATCACTTTTTATAAAACTTAGTGTCCTACTCCATTAATGTGATTTTATACTCCTCTTCAGACGCTTATCAGAGAAGAAAAAAGTGAAAGCTGAGGCCCTGAAGGAGAAAAAGAATGAAAAAATCAGTGGATTCAATGCATTGCAAGGTAAGTGACTGATGCATAGAGTAGAATTTCTCTGGTTTGCTTTGATATTGTACTCATGAGTTGTGCATTACAATACCTCATCTTTGACATCAGATTCAATCGTTTCCTGTTTCAATTTCAGAGCATCATTTGATTAATCGTTTGCAAACATTTTATTAAAGTTTTATTAGATGGACTGGCGTCTGTAGCCCGTCTCTTATATCGCTGATTTTTTTACAAAGATGCAAATATCATGAAGCTCATATTTGCCTATACGTTCCTACGTAATAGCACAAGGGATATGACCCTACAGTGTTGCATGGGACATGAAAATGATAACCAAACCAAAACTAATCAGCATTAGTACACCTGTAAGGACATGGCTTATGCCCACCCTTCCTTCCTCCAATCCCCATGGATATTGCGGGTGCTCTGGTGCGGTCTGCCCCTTCTCCTTCGACCGGCGCTGTGGTGTAATTTAAGTAATGGTTAGGCTCTTCGCCTTGCATGCGGGAAGACCCTAGATTGATCCCCTGTCACGGACGATCTGGTTTTTTATCTGCTGGGATTTTTTCCCTCTCAGCCCGGGTTGGGCCTGACAGGCAGGGTCGAAGTAGCCTGTCTCTTAAATGACCTTACAGTGTTGCAGGGGATGTAAAACTGGTAACCAAACCAAACCAAACCTTCTCCTTATTTCAATGTGTAACTATTACTGTAAGCTATTTCCTGGCACTGAAATGACCTTACAGTGTATATAGTGTTGTAAAACCTCAATAAAACAAAGTAACAGTTATGGTTTTGTTACAAAGTAACTGTAAATGCTAAGCCAAGAAGGTGAGGCACTAACGCGTCTTGTTCAGTGAACGTCAAGTGCAACAAAGTTTACTCACAGGAAATGATGACGAAGACCATGTCTTTACCAGGGATCGCATAGTTACAATATCGCTGAATGTTCAGCAAAGAGGCGAATACCGTATTACAGTCGTACTATTTGCCCTTATGCAAAACAACCAACGATATGCTGGTGTGGCAAAGACAAGACCAAACAAAATAACACGTACACGACATTAACAAACCAAGAGGAATGTGGGTATTTGCTGTTTGTGCTATAATAAGACAATCTTGTCAACTGTCTACATTTCAGACAAGGTCGAGTTCGGAGAAGTTGTGCATGCCCCTCCAGTCCTCACAGTCCTACCAAAGAAGGCGACAGCTACCGCGGCAGTGGATAAGGTAAGCCTCATCATTGTGCTACCGTTGAAACCTGATGTAGAAGACTTGGTTGGTTTAGCTTAATGCCTCCTCCGAATTTTTGTCCATCATTGATAGAGTTTTTTATAAGAATCTAAGCCATGAAAACTCTGAAAATGTCCCATGACCCTCTCAGCATTTGAACTCGTAACCTTGGCATTTGTAGGTAGCAGTTACTTTACTACTCGACCACTTTACTACTCGTGAATTGCCAGCTGTAATCACTCTTTAAAACTCATGATAACAACTTGACAATTTCACTCTTAGAATAAATCCTTATGTACAACCACAACTTGAGCAATAAATTCTTTATCATGAAGTGATTGTCATCACATAGTAAAGAGGGTAAGGAAGTAAGCTGTTGTATCTGGCAAAAATAGCAATTTTTCGGAAGAGGCAAAACCCGATTCCAGTCAATAAAATTTTGAAGATATGATGGTGTTCCAAGTGCGGATAACTTGGTTACTATATTATAACTCTTGACACTTTTGAAAGTGGCTCTACTTTCATATATTTTTGTGTGATATTTTTGTATATTTAAAGATACAATATGAGATGGACTGGCGTCTGTGGTGTCATGGTAGTCTCTTCGTCTGTCATCCAGAAGACCCAAATAAGATCCCTCACGCAGACTATGCTTCCCTACTCTTGATATCATTGCACGGGGTGGCAGCTTAACTATCCTAACTTGATTTTCCCAACTTTACAGGAGAGGCACAGGACTTATTTTCTGCTACAATATTAACGCAGATATGATAGCATAGAATTTGACTACTGTCCATTTTTTATAAATCGATGGACTCTAAGATTTTTACAGTGCATGCGATCCTTGCCAGGACCTAGTGGTATGGAAAAAGTGATTTTTGCTAAAAATCGAGTTATGATAGTTGAGTTGCCACCCTGCGATCATTAATGAAAAGCAAGGGGTCAAATCTGATTGTTTGAATCTGTTCTTTCTCCCAAAACAGCCGGGGCTACGAATGCCTGAACTGAAGGAAGCCATCAGCAGGAACATGTTGGAGTCTAAGACAAATGGCCAGGATCTCACAGCCACGAGACAGCGAGGACAAACGGTCAAGAGGAAAGCTCTGTGTTCTGGTCAACAGGTCATTGCAGACGCGAGGAGAGACGAGTTCATTGAGGCTTACAGGCAAATGAAAGTGAAAAAGTCTAAATTAAAAACATAATGTGATAACAGTATTTTTTTGTGTGGTTGGTTTTTAGGTTTGGTTACCAGTTTTACCTCCCCTGCAACACTAAAGGGTCAGTTAAGAGATTGGCTACTTCGAACCAGCATGCGAAGGAAAAAATCCCAGGAGAAAAAAACGCAGATCGCCCGTGACCAAGTTCGAACTCTGGTCTTTTGCATGATAGGCGAGGAGCCTAACCATTACACCACAGCGCCAGTGGTTGGTTTTTAGATTAAACTTTGTCGCAGTCATTCCATAATTGCCTCAGTCATATTTTAGTGTTTTTAGAAAAGGAACAAAACAATTTTATTTTATGAATATTATGAGCTTTTCCGTTACATTGTCTTGTTGCATACGAGAAAACTATTATGCATAAGGTTTACCCGAAAGTATTTTTGAAAGAAGAAGACTCACAAATCTCAATGAGGCAGTAATCTAAAAATTGCACTAAAATGACTCGAGCAATGTGTGGAATGACAGTGACAAGTTAGAACACTTTAGTATTGTTACCAGTTTTATGGTCCCTGCAACACTGTGAAGTCATTTAAGAGACGGACTACTTTGCCCCTGCCTGTCAGGGCCAATGGGGCTGAAAGGGGAAAATCCCTGCAGAAAAAAGCGCAGGTCGTCTGCGACCGGGATCAAACTCGGGTCTTCTGTGCGACTGGCAAAGAACCAAACCATTACACCACAGCACCGATTGGATCTCTCTGCATCAATCAATCTGTCGGCAGTGTTAGCAGTTTGTTGCAATTTAACCCCTTGCAAGACTTAAGATTATTCATGTATTAGTGGCAGGACAGTAAATTTTACACTTATCTTTGATGCCCTTCATAGTTTTTGTAAAATTCTGGTGAACGCAGGATTTGAATCCAGAAGCTTCATGCTCAGGGGAGGGCTCTTAAACACTCGGAGACAGGTTTCTTTGGCTGTTACCACTTCTATGTCCCTTGCAACACTAAGGTCATTTAAGAGACAGGCTACTTCGACACTGCCTGTCAGGTCCAACCCGGACAGAGGGATCAAATCCAAGCAAGAACCCCCAGATCGATAGCAACTGGTAAACAAACCTGGCTCTTACTCTTACGCATGACAGGTGAAGAGCCTAACCATTACACCACAGCGCCAGTGGAAAAAACGGGGAGACTTGTCCTCTGGTTTTCTTTATATTTTGTACCCCATGCAACACCAGTGGTGATTTCACTGTTTACCCCAATCACCTGTCTCTATGGGCTAAAGAATATCAGGGGACCTACAACAGTGCAAGGTCATATAAGAGACTGGCTACTTTGACCCTGCTTGTCAGGGTCAACCCGGGCTGAGAGTGAGAGAAAAAAATACCTGCAGAAGAAACCCAGATCGTTCGCACCGGATCGAATTGGGGTCTTCCGCATGACAGGCGAAGAGTAACCATTACAGTTACAGTACAGCATCAGTCCAAGTTCAGATGCGAAGACAGGTTCTTTACCATTCGACTAGAGAAGTCCAAAATAGATATGCATGTCGTTCACTCAGGTTTAGCCATATTTAATAGCTCATCATAGATTTGACTGATTAGCACAGCCACACCCCTTGCAACACTGAGGTAATTTATTCAGAAGCTAGTTACTTATAAATCTGCCCGTCAGGGCCAACCTGGGCTGGTCTGAGACGGAAAGAAACAGTAGAGAGGTAGATGGAATGCCATCTTCAGCATGATAAAGATGGGCAAAGAGCCTATATTACACAACAGAAACCAGTATGTTATACAAGACTTGTATTCAGGTCAACACTGTCGTCCAAAGTTCTTTCCTTTACGACCTAACAGCTTGTTAAAACTTGCTTACTTCACCCAGCAACATAATGTTAGGATACCAGCGCTGTGGTGTAATGGTTAGGCTCTTCACCTTTCACGCGGACGACCCAAGTTTGATCCAGGGCACAGACAATCTGGGACTTTTTTGCTGGGATTTTTTCCCCTCTCAGCCCGGGTTGTCCCTGACAGGCAGGTTTGAAGTAGCCTGTCTTTTAAATGACCTTACAGTGTTGCAGAGGACGTTAAACTGGTAACCAAACCAATAATGTTATGACAGAGGGGAGAAAGGCTTTTAACAAGCGTAGAACGCTACAAATTTATCAGTGAGTGTCTGAGGCTGAATGGTAAATCGCCTGCCTTGTAACGTGGAGGTCCCGAGTTCAAATTCTGGGAGAAGCAGATTTTTTTTCAGTTTTCTTGGCTCAGACCCTGCCTTTTTGGAAGTGGAGTTTAAAACAGGGGTCTCTCCTCTAAGACTATAAAGAGGAAAAAAAATAATTCAGTTTTCCAACAGCTTGCTGACAGTTAAAAGTGTTCAAAGGGCAGGTAACAAAAAAAACTAAAAAAAAGGCCAAAGCAAGAATGAAACAATACAGAAATGTACGGCTTAAAAATTTATTAAAACCTTAAGTACATAGAAGGTATGACTTTGGTAAAAGACGACTGAATCTATTATTTGACTGTACATCTCACAGAAAATTGGCCTCAACTACTTTTTAGGATTTGTAGTGAAAGAACCTGAAATCCAATGGTCAGATAAATTGCACGAAGCAGATTGTCCTTTAAAAATACTATTCATTGAACTTTTAGTCAGCCGTGTAAATTGTAGTAGCCATTCGTTCTAGGTCAGTTCTTTTTAGCTGCTTTGCTTTTTGTAGACTTGGCTGCTGGCTTTTTCAGGAGTTTTTTCACTGATGCCGTCTGTGAAGGAAAAATTTATAATATAAAATTATAAAGCTTGGCAAGTCATTTTGGGAGGGAGGTACAAAATACAAATGTACATGCACAATAGAGTTGACTCTGGACATGATGTTTTGTTTTAATTCTATTTATACTTCATCAACGCAGTGAATATCTAACCAGTTGGATACATGGGTTTAATTTCATGCAGTAGCAGCCCAATTCAGAACACCAAAATCTAAGCTGTGGAAATATTGAAAAATAAAATTGCCCATAGATAGATTATTTGAAGTGGAGAATAGATCCACAGTAACATAGAAGTATGATAAATATTTTTTACCATATATCATAAATGTGCATGTATTTCATTTAACATTTAAATCATTCACAAATAATTGTTCGGCTACATCAAATGCCGTACCTATATATTATATTCCTTTCCTCTATTTGCTCAGCAGAAACTGACTAAATAATTCCATTGGGACAATAAATTTGACCCAATCTTGTACTAGGTAGGCTGGCTCTACTATTTCTATAGAAAAAAAATATAAAGAAGGCGAGCGAAATGAATTCATGGCGAACTCGGTGCTGTCTTGCACGGTCATCATTTTTTTTTTTCCCGGCGCGAAGCTTAATTTTTTTTTTTTACCTTGAAACGGAGTGGTGCCAATTGCTAAAAGATTTGAAGAAAATACAAAACGACACTGGGCTCACGACCCTTAGGCCTCTAAAATATCCTGTATTGTAAGTTCTTACCTTCGCTTTGGCTCCAGCTTTGGCAGACTTGCTTAGACTTTTTGGAGTTGCCGCCCCTTTCACTTTGGCAGACGCCTTGGGTGACGTCACTGTCTTTGGCTTGGCCACTTTCTTGGGTTTTGGCGAGGGAGATCGAGACAAGGACCTCACCACTTTGGTCTTCGGTTTGGCTGCTTTTTTCGAAGGCGATCGAGATCTTGATCTTGATGAAGCTTCTTTCTTTGCCTTTGGCCTACTCGTTTTTGCTGCTTTCTCTTTCTCAGCCGCCTTTTTCTCCTTCAGCTTCAAGGCCTGCTTTGCTTCTTTCACCTTCTGATCCGCAAACACCTTGTTGAGTCGGAAGCAACCTCTGAAGCCGGCATCCTCTGTTGCTTTGGTGCGAGCGATCTCCGTGGTTGTGAGGCCTTTGGTAATGGCGTCCTTGAGTCGTCTGTTTGGGAAGTTGTCACTGTTGTAAGTGCTGGAGTACTTCTCCAAGACCACCTTCTTGATTGCCTGCAGGAAGCAGATGGGATGCAAAATTGGATTAGAAATTCGGTCACGTGGCCAAATGGTGGGTTTTGAAAGTTTTGGGGAAACAGAGTCCCAAGTTGTCCCCCCTTGCCCCAATCTAAAACAAGGTAATAAAAACCCCGACCATATAAAGCATGTTCTGATTTCGCAGTACCAACTACATGTACCAGTACCAGCACGCCTACCCTGCTTTACTTTGTTACGCTTGGTACTGTCGATGGGCTACTGTGTAAGGTCCCCGGGTCTATCTGAGATGGGCGTTAAATTCGAAGGCCCCACCTCTGAAATGACCATGTGTTGCAAGGGGCGTTAAAATAAAAAAGAATATAAAATAAACTGGTCCAGGTAAATGATTTTGTTACCATTTTCAGGTCCCTTGCAATATTGTAAGATCATGAAGAGACGGGCTACTGCGACCCTGTCTGTCAGGGCCAAACCGGGCTGGGGTACAAATTCCAACAGAACAAAATGCATATACCCCGCACGTGGGATTGAACTCGCGTCTTCCGTATGTTAGGCGAAAAGCCAAACGATAGACGCCAGTCCGGTATATACATTTACATGTAAGACTCAGAAATTATTTTATAGGCACCTGTAACTTGGGGCCTTTCTGGTTTAAACCAGTAAAGTCATATTTTTTTTCTTCTAAAAGTTTTCAGAGCCAAGGAACAAAACGATAAGCCTACCTGTAAGCTCATGCCCTTGGCCGTCTTGTTGGTGCTCAGCGCCTCGAGTGTCATGGCGTACATAGTGGGCGTGGCCGAGGTCGGCTTTCCTTTGGCCTTGACCTTGGCTGCTCCACCGGGTGATGTGCTTGTAGTTGTTGCTGGGTCCACCATCTGCCGAATATTGATTTAAGTTAAATTCATTTTGGGTTATTTATTTATAGAATACTGAAGTTAGATTAGTAGATTGAGCGAGATACAACAATTGGTTTGATGTTTTTGGTTAGTTTGGTTTAGTTACCAGTTTTACGTCTCATGCAACACTTTTAAGGTTATTTAAGAGACGGGGTACTTCGACCCTTCCTGTTAGGGCCAACCCGGGCTGCGGGGAAAAAAAAATCACATCAGAAAAAAAGCCCAGATCGCCTGCGCTCGAGATCGAACTCAGGTCTTCCGCATAACATGCGACGAACCTAACCATCACACTATAGCGCTGGTACCATACAAGACCTCTACCGTCTGAAGCAGGCTTTAAAAAAGCCAAAGAAGCTGGTGCCTCTATAAATATATAACTTCTAAGTCTACCATCTGTATCCCGCCGCTCCAAAAAGTAGAAACACTCAGTACTCAGGTTCGGGTTGGTTCTCATTTTTATGCCCATTGCAACACCAAGGTCATTTAAGAGACGGGCTACTTCAATCCTGCCAGTCAGAAACAACCTAGACTGAGGGATAGATCCTAGCAGAAAGACGCGCAGATGCTCGTCCCCATTAGTGAATATTTTAACTCAAGCCTTCTGCGTGGTAGGCGAAAAGCCCAACCATTAAATTGCACTTTAACAGCCGCCGGTATCTTTGGTGTAACTCTCGAACAATCTAACTTTTAGTTAAAAAAGATGTTACACGTAGAGTAACAAAATGACGATTACATTAAGTTTATGTGGTTTGCCAAACTCGACACAGACTGCAAATTATGAATGACAGGACATTGTATGCGGAGATAAGATTTTCAGAGCACTTACCTTGCTGTTGATTGAGATATTCAGAGTGAAGAAACTGGGAATACTGCGAGAGACAGTCGTTTGTCGTCACATTCAAATCCAAAACTGAGTGAGAACGGGCACGCCGTGAACAAGAGTTTTATATGTGGGGAGAACTTCGCTCACATTTGAACGAGATGTGAGTGTTTGCGTGTCCA
>JAUKPP010265787.1:0-11549 GCA_032273245.1 Phyllaplysia taylori
CCCCCCCCCCCCCCCCCCCCCCCCCCCCCCCCCCCCCCCCCCCCCCCCCCCCCCCCCCCCCCCCCCCCGCAGAGAAAGAACGAAAGAGAAAGGAAGAGAGAGAAGAAAAATAGAGAGGGAGAGAGAGATTTGGTTTGGTTTGGTTACCAGCTTTACGTCCCCTGCAGCGCTGTAAGGTCAATTAAGAAACGGGCAACTTCGACCCTGCCTGCCAGGGCCAACCGCCTGGACTGAGAGGGAAAAAAACCCAGTAGGAAAAAAACAGATCGTCCGCGACCGGGGATCGAACTAGGGTCTTTCGCATGATAGGTGAAGAGCCCAACTATTACAGCACTGCGCCGGTGGAGAGAGAGAGAGAGAGAGAGAGAGAGAGAGACAGAGAGAGAGAGAGAGAGAGAGAGAAGGAGAATAATGGAGCTTTAATCGTTACTAGTGTGAAAACACTGGTACTTTCCTATTTGCGATGGTGACGTGCGCCTTGCCAAAATTGCTCCATTTACTGAAACTGTGTCAGAGGAAATGAAGAAACGAGGAGTGGAAGGTGTAAAAATTACTTTGTGTGCTTCCATAATTCATGGTGGGGTCAGAAATTGAGGCTATTTCTGCGAAATTGAGCACATTTAAGGAAATCTAAAGGTATTAGAATATTATTGCTTTTTCGTCGACCTACTTTTGTTTTTAATATCTCTGACATTAAAAGGCAAAATTTGTTCAGATTAGTCTTCACCCTTCTACTGCTAGAATATTATGTTTACAAGAACACCGGCCTTTTCCTTTTTTTTTTTTTGCTGATAGTCTGGCTCAGATGTTACTACTGCTTTTAGTTTTTCTACTGTTTTTACAGCTTTCTTAGGATAGAATGTTCCGACGTCATTGAAGAGTCAAGAACGGATATGTGAGGTGTTAAAACACAGGCGAAGGTGAGTAAGCACGCATCATACAGAAATAATCGTGGTTTGTGATACTGAAATCACCTGAAATGAGGTCAATGCTTTTTGGAAAATGGGTTTTTAATAATGTGTTATTTCAAAATACACGCAAAGGTCGTTTGAAGCTTGACCTCCCATCTCCCGTCTTTGGATGTCGGTCGGCGATCCATTAATTCCATTAATTCTATCAAAGCCAAGGCGTTAGATTAAAATCCAGAGGGCACGAATCAATCAAATAGACTACTTCACCTCTCAGCTTTTAGGCTCCAGGTCAAAACACATCAAGCGTTGGCAGGAACCTAATAGAAATGTAATTATCACCTCCCATCTTCGTATTTCCTTGTACGTGGATGTTCGCCCTTATTCTATGAATGAATCAATCATGTCCACGAATTTGAAATGTCGTATATGCATATTGGCATCATCGTCACGCGTTGTAGGAAGTGAAGAAATCGAATTTCACATTGGAAGAAAAGGTTAATAGAGATAATGGTAGCCTAAGGTTCCAGAGCTATTTAGCAATAAAGTACATGTAGTCTTCTCAAAATCCTCTTGCTCCATCTGCGTTGTTTCCCGTAGACGAATCCGTAACACCAACATGAAATTGTGATCTGTAAATGTCTTAGATTTATCGTAGCTGCACATTCGGAATTAAACAAGGCGGACATAAGCCAGGAGTTGTAAGCGGAGACAGGCTCAGAATATCAGCCAGAGCAAAGCAAGGACGCCTGTATAAACCGTCGACTTCATTAGATGCTTCCATTTAAGGGTGATAAAGTTATATTGATCTTGCCACTCGGACTGCATGTCGCACTGTAGACGGTGTCCAGTTTTAGCGGCTCCATCAGCCAGGCTTAGTAGTCTCCAGGGGCAATGCGTTAATGCACCAACGGAGGAACAAGATTAGACATCGGTTATGGATATCGACCCCAACACTAGCAAACTATGGAAATCTAAATTGATGACCTTTACAGAAGAGCAAGGAATAAGTCAGAAACAGGTTGGAACAATGCACGGATTGACCACATGCTCTGTTTCTCTGTTTGTAGCTAACGCGTTTATGTAAAGTTTATATAAATGATTAGACAGGATTTCTTGCTGATATTATGTTCTGTTTACTCGTTCTCATGAAGAGAGGTAAAATAACGTCACATTAATAGGATAAAAATAAAATGATCAGTTGTATTGGATGAAGTCCCGCTTTAACTAGCCACGTCTTTGTTCAGCCATAATATTTAATTTAGTAAGCGATTGGTGGAGACTGTTCATGTGGCTAGTATTTCTCATTGCTGATTTTAAATACATATAATATCTTTAAAGTGTTTGTTTGACCATTAAAGAATTACATCGGAACTACTTTTGCTTCCAAAATTTCAAAGAACCACCTTTGAATGAAAATTTGATATAGTAAATTAGTCAAAAGCAAAACCACCACCCAACTCTTGAAGTAAAGTAGACACCAAGCAGAAGTCGAGAGTTGTTTTCCGAAAGCCACAGGAAACTTTGGATCAGACATACGTCAGGTCATTTATTGTGGGGAATATCTTTTGTGTTTTTTCCAAAGCTTTGTGAGGCAAATTTGGAGCTTTTTACTTCTTAGCCAGTAAACTGAAGTCACATTCTCATCTTGTACAAATTTTAGAACGTATAAAAAAGAAAAAGAACAATTAAACTACGCAAACAAATGCGTGACACCTGGGCATTTGAGGGGGAAAAAAGTACAAAAAGATCGGTAAGACCAAAAAGAAATGAAGTCTAACTATGAACAAGCAAAATGAAACAGTCACAAAAACATGTACATATTTGTTACAGCCTCGGTGTTCTGTCAGAAAATCGTAGAGAGGACTCACCTCGTAGCTGTAATCAGGTTTTGCGGGTCTGAGAAAAAATTGAAGAAAATGTACATATATTTTAATATTTTGGCTAATAACGCTTTTGGGAATAGAAGAAAACTGGGGGAGGGGGGTGGCTTTGTTCTCTCACCACGTACGAACAGAAACACACAATTAACCGATCTATGCTTAGCCAAAAGGTAGCAACATAAAAAAAGATAAACGTGATGTTTCTCAGATGCATTTCGCCAATTTCTGAAAATATAGTCTACTTCGGACTTGGAGAGATATCAACAGCGTACACAATTAACGCGATTTAATCAAAGTAGCTATATGATCAGGGCTGCAAAAACACAAACATTGCCCCATTAAGTGTTTACGTCTAGGGTCAACGTTCGATCTCCGAACCCCAACGATCATTAACACAAGCAGGTTCCGTGATGATACCGACTTTCGTGGGGCCAGGTTGACCTAAATACACGAGTCTTTGCGCATTGTGTCCAAGGGGGTTAACTCTCCGGGGACCGATGTCGTCAGCAGAGAGCGACGTTCCCTGCTTTCCGCTAAAGGTCATCTGACTTCCGGTCATGATTTCAGCCTGCTGAGGGCAGAGTAAACATTTGGGCTGGACAGAATCCGGTGAATTCATTTTTTTTTCAAATTTGTTAGACAGATGTTTTGCTTCAGACTACACACGCGCTAAAACCCCATTTGTCGATTTGAGACTACTCTCTTCCTTACTTTTTTTTCCAAAGATCATTCCTCGAATTGACGCCATTTAGTTCAAGAGAGGGTTATCAATTTCTGCTCTCTCGCGCTTTCTCACTCTCTCTCTCTCCCTGTCTCTCTCTCTCTCTCTCTTTCTCTCTCTCTCTCTCTCCCTCATTTTTTTTACTCCTTTAGCCTATAAAGGGTCATCATCTACGATGTCTTGTATCCTTTTTTTTCTATCATTTCCTCACTTTCTGCTCTCTCTCTCTCTCTCTCTCTCTCTCTCTCTTTCTCTTTCTCTCTTTTTTACTCATTTAGTCTATGAAGTATCATCATCTACAATCTCTTTCATGCTTTATTTAGCATTTATTCGTACATATGCGGATGTAATCTCTGTGGGTTTATTTTTAAGAGCAATTTTTTTTTTTTTTTTTTTTTTTTGGGGGGGGTCTCTTTTTGGGTAAATAGAGTAGTAATATGTAGGTATGAACTCTGAACTTGTTTACTTTGAAATGAAAAGATACCTTCTCTCATCTCAAAGAGAGGCAAAATCCTATTCGAATATTCCGAATTCCACAATATCAACGCTCACATATCCGGATTTTTGCTGAACAACTATTCGCCCAGGCCTTATAAACAATAAACATGCCATTGTCTCTGTGACGTGCAAGGGTCAAAATCTTGGACACGACAGGGGAAGGGGCAAATAGACGCTTGCAAAAATAAGTACACATAGCGTTCCTTTCTGTCTCGGTCTTTCTATCTCTCCCTACCTCTCTTTCTCCATCTCTCTTTCTCTCTTTATATGTATTTGTTTCTCTTACATACAAATGCACACACGCGTACACAGCCATTCGCTTTTATCGTCCCATCTTCCTCGCCTTCTCTCTCTCTCTCTCTCTCTCTCTCTCCCACCCTCTGTCTATCTTTCTATATACCTATCTCTCCATCTTTGTCTCTCCTTCTGACACGTACAGAAATGTATGCAGAAACGCATAGATGCACACACATGCTTAGGCCTACACCCTGGCTGACAATCTCCATTTTGTCTTTTATCTTTCTCTCTTTCTCTCTCCGTCTCTCTCACTCCGTCTATCTCTCTCTTTCTCTCTCTCTCTATAGTTCGTTTTCTCCCTCTTCCTTCATTTCGTTCTCCCTCCCTTTCCACCAGCGTCCGTGATGTAACGAATAGGCTCTTTGCCCATCATATAGGAGACCTGAATTCGATCCCATGTGCGGACGATCTCGTTTTTCTTATGGGTTGGCCTCTTAAATCACCTGTAAGTGTTGCAAATGACGTAAAACTAGCAACCAAATCTCTCTTTCGTTCTTTCTTTCGTACTATCTTTTTTTTCTCTATTTTCCTCTCTCTCTCTGACCATCTCTATTTTCCTCTCTCTCTGACTATCTCTCTTTTCCCAGTCTCTTTTTCTCCCTGCCTCTCTATACTTGGTCATCTTTTTCTGTGTTTGTTTGTACAGAAACTGTTGAACCTGTTCAAGCGACCACCTGCACAAACGACCAATTTCGATCGTCTCCCAAATTGCATCATATCTGATATATAATATCCCTCTTTGAGACGACCGCCAGTCTAAAGCGACAACTTTTTCTCGACGTTGAGTGGTTGTCTTAGTCAGGTTTGACTGAATGTGTATTTGTCTCACCCTCGGCCTCTTCCTATTTCTCTGCCAACATTTCCCTTCGAAGCACGCTAATAATATACGAGTGCATATATTGGTTGTTTTGCATAAAGACAAAGAGTACATAAACTGTAGTGAAATTTTCGCCTCTTCGCTAAACAATCAGCGGTATACACGAAAACATATTCTGTCAGTAAGATTGTAAGGAAAATCCATGTTTTCCAGCTTCGGTTCATCATGGGTAAAATTCTCTAACGTTTTTTTTTTCTGTAATGCCTAACCATTACACCACAGCGCCGGCTATTATTCTGTTTTGATGTTAAGTGATGGAGTATTAAGATAAGAATAAAAACCCAATCTAACAGATCTGTTTTTACACGTTTGTTTCTTTTGGTTTCTTTCGTTTTTCAACGAAGAAAACACACAGAACAATAGTATTTTGATATATGATCTGTTAAAGTAATATTCCAGGATCCTTGAGCATGAATTGTTTGATGAATTTTAATGACTCCTTGCCGTAGCTATTATCAACAGACACAAACATGTGAAATCCTGCCTCTCAAACGGATCTAACCGATACCACCCACGTGAATAAATAAATGGTGGAACCAGGCAAGAAAGCGAAGGAAAATGTTGTTCCGTGTAGCTCAGTTACTTTCCCTCGACTTTCCCTTCTCCAGCCCTTGATCCATTGTCTCATCTTCCATCTTCGGGCTCCGTCTCTAGAGAATCACAGGCTCGGTCTTCTCGTAAACTGATGACTAAATGAAATCCCCAATCCAATTTCCGCAAGCTCAATCATATTATCTCCCTGCTCCCGAACCGCCAGGTCTCGTGGGTAGCTGCCCTTTACTCACTCTCAGTCCGAGTCGCAGCAAAAAGGTCATGGGTAGGTAAATAAATGAGGTCTGAAACACTAGGCGGCCATTCCGGACACTTCACACTTGAAAGGGGGCGAACAAGAATGTTATCATACGATGTGGGTGCTCGCTGACCAAAGGGTGCTGTTCAATAAAGGCAAATGGTGCGCAGTTCCTCTCGGTGGATCCCCCACAGTGAGTTGAGGTATTAGGCCCCCGATAAATGACCCATGCTTTTTGATAGGCGTAGCGGTCTTTTCTTTGCTTGTCCAGCTATCTAGAGCCAAATCTGGATATTTGGAGGGTAATCATTTTCTATTTATTTGGATTCTCAGGGGAAAGCAAAAAAGCAACAACATCCAAATATAGATAATATGCATCAATTGCCCTTTCATAGAAATGACTACGCGCTGAACTTGTTGAATGAAGTGGTGTCGCTGATTGACAATCAAGGAGAGCACTTTATTCAACAAGTTCAACAAGTTCAAATTTTGTTCACTCACTCAAAGAACAGCCCACGAAAATCGGATAAATATCATTTGCATAGAAAATTCAACTCCCAAGAGTCTACTCTAATCGTTTTGGTTACTAATCCATTTTTCAATTAGATACTTATTTTAACAGACTAATAATTCAAAAATGGATAATCCAAATATGTAAATCCAGAAAAAGCAACTCTTAGTAAACGGCGAGTCTTTGGCTTATCCAGGATGGAGGTAGAACGGAGGTGGAGCAATGAAGTATGGCTGTCTAGTAGAGCAGATAGGACAGGCTTTATGGCCGGCGAGATGTCCCTTGTGCAGGAGTTGGTCAGAGCTATGCTCGTAAAGAAACACAGCCACGGCGGTAGTATCTGAGTATTATAACCCCTTCTCTCTGTCTTTCTCTCTCTCTCCTCTCTCTCTCTCTCTCTCTCTTCCTCTCTATTTCTTTGGCATCTAATATTACCTCGCTGTCTCTCGTTCTCTTCTCCTCTGCAGTGTTTGTATATGCCTTTTTCTGTCTCTCTCACTCCACCCTCCTCGCCGTCTGCCTGTCTTTGGTCTTTATTTTTCTTCCTTTCAATCTTTTCCTTTCTTTTATTTTCCCTTTCAATATACCTTATTTCATCTTCCCTGGATCCGACCATGCACACATTTTCAACATTAATGCGTTCAAACACAAATCCCACCTCGTACACAGACAGACACACACACACACACACACACACACACACACACACACACACACACACACACAGAGAGAGAGAGAGAGAGAGAGAGAGACAGAGTGGGAGAGAGAGAGGGAGAGCCAAAGAGAGAAAGAGAGAGAGAAAGAGAGAATAATACACACATACTCACACTCATAAGACACTTACTCACACATGTATACACATACTCAAACACAGACATTCAATATAAATAGATCTTCCCCGAATCCTCCCATCTCCCCTACATCATTACACCTTACAATAACTCTGTCTCTTACCATGACCCCATCAAAGAAATGGAGTATGTGACAAACATTCCAAACTCTATGATCATGCCACAGATAGACATCCATCGGGCGCCGGGTGGTCAGACTACCACTGACCACTGCAGCTACACAAACATTCGATCTTCGATCACGGACAGAGATAACATGGAATTGCCCTGACCACCCAGTAGATTAGTAGCGACTGCCGCTGGTTCATGTGCCAAACTGGTGTTTTTCCTCACACGTTGCTTGTGAAGGGACGTTCCTCTCTGGTCACTTGCAATGAGAATGGGCTGTGAAGTCTTTGCTTTTGCTCATGAGTGAGATGGAGTTGCGATCGGGGGTTGGATAGGACTCTTCCGATGCCCTGCAGGGATGTTTTGATTATAGAGTTGGTCTTGAATTTATCGTTTCTGTTTTGAACTTAATTTGAACATCCATTTAATTACACACACAAACACACACACACACACACACACACACACACACACACACACACACACACAGAGAGAGAGAGAGAGAGAGATAGAGAGAGAGAGAGAGGAGAGAGATAGAGAGACAGACAGATGGACACAGTGAGAGAGAAAGACAAAGAGAGAGAGAGAGAGAGAGAGGAATAAAGAGAAGTGCCTTTAGGGTTTCTTTTTCCTTTGATTTTGGGCCCACCATCCAGGGTTATAATAGGTTTTGTTTCTTTTTTCTTTTTTCAGTATAGCTATGTATCACGGCTGTGCCTGTAGTAATTCACAGAAGCCAACGGAATGGTGTGCTTTGCCATGTCATGGGAGAATAGGCAAAAAAAAACTACAAAGTAGTTAAAATCAAATAGTAAATCTCCATTATCTTAAAACTAAAGGATGCATTCGTAAAATTTTCATGTATCTGTTGGAGGGAAACAAGAGGGTCTTTTTAAACCATACATTCTGCCAGTATGACATTTTCGTAGCACCCTGTTTGAAGTCTTGTTAGGGATAGTGAACCAAGGTCCAGTCTTCAAACGAAACGAAAAAATACTGGGGTGCTCGAACCAATATCTGTCAGGGTAAAACATGAGCAGAGGAATTCCCAACGAACTGAAGGAATGAGACCAGTGCTAATGATGAACTCCCAGAATGCACTACGGTAACGGCCAGCCAGCTTAAGGTGCGTCCAGGTCTGTTTTTGCTTTTAGCATGCCGGGAACGCAGAAGACAACAGTCAGACCTTGGCGGGAATTCATGAGTCTGCCGTCTGTGATAGTCATCTCGTTAGCTACAACCTACAGTCCCGGTGAGTGTAGAATAATGTGGAAAACTCGAATGGAAATTTCTAGACTTAGGTGCAGAAAGGTCAAGATGAGGCTCAACTTGCGGTTATACCACTATGTAGATTGGTTTTTGGTGGCTAAGTATGTGTACCTGTTTGAGCGAAGTATTTACAATGACGCTCATCAATTCCGAACCCTCGGAATTCGGCGTCACTCATCTCCAACCACTGGCTGGTTTGGCAGTTGGTTACGAGCTGGATTGTCAGGCGGGAATTTTGAGCACAAAACCGGACTGTATTAGGAATTGTTCTCAGTTTTTCAGGGTTATTCTATCCTTTCGACCCCGTACATGTATTTTGTTGAGAGATCAAGTGTTCATGTTAGTCTTTTTAATACATTCACCTTGGTTTGAGAAGGATGGGAAAGGAAAAACAACAACAAAATCAAGACGTTTGGACAACTCTTTTGATATTTTTCAGTCTTGTTTCATGGTGTGTTTAAATATGATAGGAAATAGCAATTGGGCTTGAACCTCTATAGTCTACCTTATGCATTTTCCCCTAACTCTTTATTTCTGTTATCACGATTTGTCAAATGTCTAGTCAACATTTACCGCACTAGTTATTTGAGCACTAATTATCACATTAAGGTGTAAGTTCTAGAGACGGGTAAATGAAACAGTATGTGGGGCTTTTGCAATGTCTCTGTTACATGTTTTGAGTGAAACACTAAGCCAATATGCCAGTGACTGGAACATAAATGATGATCTGATCAGAATCATCAGATAATGATTTATTGGTCTCTAGCAAGAAATTTCGCATGGTCATGTTACATTGAACTCAACATGGGCGCCATAATTCTCTCTTCTCAATCTCTCTCTCTCTCTCTCTCTCTCTCTCTCTCTCTCTCTCTCTCTCTCTCTCTCTCTCTCTCGTCTGTCTCTTCCTCCTCCTCTCCTTCCTCTTTTCTCCCTCTCTACATCTTCTCCCTCTCGTCTTGCACAACAATACTCACTTCACTTGGTCCCATTCTCTTTCCATCCTCTCACTCACTCACGTTAGCTTATCTTACCTATCTTATCTTGTCCTATACTGTCTTTCATTAACGTAATAATATGGAATGCCAATTGTCATTGTGGATTGAGAGGGGTATCCTTTCAACCAAGGCCTTAAACAGCCCCTACATTCCATTCATTCGACTTCAGATCGTTCCAAATAAGACCCATTTAAAAAATCAACTGTTTACATATTTCAGTGACTTTTTTTGGCTCGACACTTGCGCTCCAGCAACAACAGCCAGCTTTATCTAACAAACAAAAATAGACCTCAAATATATGAGAGACGACAAAAAACAGGTTAGATATTCTGCAGATACTTGTTCAAAGCCTAATGTGCACATCAAGAGTGGGATGCACCATACATCTTATAAAATATCTGGATGCACGAAGCTTGTCACCAGTGAGAATCGTCTTAATGCTCAACTTCATAATCGGTTGTACTCGCAACAGCTCACAAAATCACGAGCTGGCAGGGTGAGTTACGCTGAAAATTACTCACGTATTGAATTTACGCTTTTGTGGAATGGAGCTTCGTGCATCTCACTACAAATGATTTTAAAACCCCGACTTCTACTGTACAAATTGTGTTAAGTATAGACCTAAAGTAGTGCAATGCTTAGGAGAAACATGTTCAAAGTTTTGTTTGTTTTGGTTACCAGTTTTACGTCCCCTGCAACACTGTAAGGTCATTTAAGAGATGGGCTACTTCGATCCTGCCTGTCAGGGCCAACCCGGGCTGAGAGGGAAAAAATCCCAGTCAAAATTTGGGCTGCTATGTGAAGTGTAATATAATGTCAATTAGTAATGCATTTTGTGCATGGTATATCGTAAAATATTTCCTGATTGCAGATGTGGCTTGGAGTGGAACAATACAGCTACTGTAAAACTCATCTAGTTTGATTGATAGTTCGTCAAACTTATTCATAATCCAGATGCATTTAGTTGATGTTAGGTTTAGAGCATTCTTTGCCCTCCAGAGTTCATGCAGTAAGATAATATATATTTTACTGGAAAAGGCAGTTTTATGGATTGAGTCCTCATTGAAAAGGCAGATAGACTACTGATGTCCATGCTCTTCATAATAATGTGATATTTACAGAAAGAAGCTTAAATCTTGTTTGACATCAATATTAGGGTTTGAGGTGAGCGGGTTTCAGGAGTTCAATTTTGTTTCATATCAGTGAAGATATACACTATTTAAAGACTTTTCACATTTTCCTCGTGTCTCTACCATACATTATATTAGAAATGCAAATTTATCACTTAATTTCCTAGGTTTATAGGTTTCGTTCGTCTTAACAAGTCTAAGTTCAACTACCGTGTAACCTTTCAAGCAAGATAGTTTTGCAGGGCTGAACAAAAATCATGTAAACGGTAAAGATTTCTATCAAATTAGTTGTTTTTCTACTGCCTCCATTTTTTTTACAATTTTAGAATATGACTTCAACTCATTAACTGAATAGTAAAATGCCCCATTTTTGTCTTTTAAAATTTTGAAGGTGGCCCCAAAACGAACTAAGCAGACGTTTTCATTTTTTCTCGTTCATCTGTTTCCGCCACAAGAATTGACCATTACTTAATTTAAAGAAAACAAAAATCCTTCACCCGTTAAGTATAACGGCCTCCCCCTTAGCCTACCAATTGCTAAGCTCATCCACTGTGCATTAGGCCTGTGCAAAGAGTCCATTTACCCTGGGTTTAAATAATAGGATCATCCCTTTAAAATCAAGTGGATATCCAAATAGTTATCAAATTTAATCAAGGGAAGACGCCAAACGCGTTGGAGGTGGAAAAGGGGGTGGGGGGGGGGGGGGGGTGA
>JAUKPP010265798.1:0-10830 GCA_032273245.1 Phyllaplysia taylori
GGCTCGATCCCTGCGTGTGTGTTAAAAATTAACCTCGGTCCAGACTCGAGGCCAGGACCGAGATCGGGATTGAGTCCATTGGAACGAACGTGTATGGGCCGCTTTAAATGACCTTACAGTGCTGCAAAGGACGTTAAGCCTAAATTACCTTAAAGTGTTGCAAGGGACGTTAAGCGAAAACCAAACCAAAAACAAATCAGTGCCAAGAAGAAGAAAGGACGTTGGAGCAGAAGTAACCAAAGCACCCATCAACCATCCATGTACGAAGTTGCTTGATTTTGGGGGGTTTCTAACGCCTCTCCTAACACTAAAAGGTCATTTAAGAGGCAGGACCTCCTAGTTTTGGGTCCATCTCTGATAGGACGAGGGTCAGAGCCTTAAAAACTGAAAAAATCCTAATGAATTTCCCAGGATTTGACCCTGTGACCTCTGCAGTTGCAAGTGGGCACCATACCGCTCGGCAACAGATACACTAATGTACGAAGTAGCAGAAGTAAAAGAATTCACAAAAAACATCAACAACAAGGAACACCAAAGATTCGCGTGACTAAAATTTATTACACACATTACATTTACAAAGATTTTGTTTTTGCTTATGATTTTTTTGTTTTATGATACAAATGTTCCTACGGTATGGTTTTTCTGAGAAAACAAATATTCTCAGATTTGAAAAAAAGTTACCAAGGAGATTTTTGTGTGAATGATGAGAGTGTTGCGAATGAGATTGGTGGTGGTGGTGGTGGTGGTGGTGGGCAAAGTAATGGTAATGTAGTAACGTAAAGAAAACCATGCACAACAAAATTACAGGATCAACGCTGTTTTTGTTTTCCATGATGCCAATACATATAACATACAAAACACAAAAGCAATACATGTAATTCATTCATAGAAACAAGACATAGTGGGATTGAAGACAATCCTCTTTCATAGAACTGATTAGAACCAAAGAGAGGAACATACTGGAAACTTTTTTTGTTTTTCTATTTCCGTTATATGAAATGATGAACTAAGTGGTAATGATGACTTCTTTATGCTTTGTTTATTCTATTATGAGGATGTGTAGGCAATGGAGCACAAGGAAAAGAGAGGAGAATAACGGAGAGATTGGGTAAATGGGATTACACTTGGATAATAAAATAAATGTGAGGATCCCAGCAACTGGGCTAGGATCATACTCCAGGGGACAATCTTGCCCAAGTCACTGTATCTTATATAATCTTTGCAGGGGTCGCAGAAACTATCCTTTCTCTCTTAGACTGATCAGGTCATAAGTGATAAAGTACAGGGATGGAAACTGATCAGTCCAAAATTTACTGAACTTTCTGCAGGCTATACAGATTTGGAAAAATACACTTATTCAAATGTAGATTATTACGTCAGGTCCCACTTACGGAAATGACGGAGCAAATCAAAATTGGGGGGATTTCAGTAAATTTACGGAAAATTTCCATTCCTGTAAGTAACTGTTTATTTGTTTACCATGATGAGAATCCCATGTCATAGTAGCATCTTATACGAGTGAGTGCATTTATGTATCGCAAATCTCTTGTTTAACAGCGGGCTATTGGCGATTTACGATCTATTATTATTACCCTAGAAGACCCAAGGTCACTCAGGAACATTTTCTAGTTCCTGGGATGGATTGTCAGAATCATTAGACTCAAAATTATTACCTTGCTGGGTCTACAGTACCAAACCAACTCGAACCCGCACCAATAAGTAAAGAGAAAATTAACTAAAACTATTTAACCCTCCCAGAGACACACACTTTGCGTCCAACTTAAAAGTTATGCAGAATTCAATACAAGGGGCTTGATGATGAAAATGAACATGAAATGACTTCTTATGGAAAAACAGACCTTATACGAAATCCATAAAGTATTCAATTTCTCCATCATCAAATTCGACACGCAGACATCCATATGGCCCTGCAGTCGTGTCGAGGGCTTCAACTGACAGAACAATCAGGTGCTGATGAAAGAAACAAACACGCTGCGCGGATACAAGGTGCGCCTCACTACACAGCACAAAGCCATTTCCACAAAACCAATCATGAAGTTTGGATTCCCCTTGCACACTCGACTCGGACGTAAAAGTTAAATTATAACCCTTTGAAGACCAAAATAAACAATAAAACAAAGACAAAATTTCATTTCACCGCTTGTGAAATCTTCCTTGTGCAACGCTTCTGTGACTTCTTGATAATCTCTGGTCCTATCACAATTACATCTCATATCTAGAGATAGCAATTCACTGGCCCGTGAAAAACAGCAAAACTCATTATAGGCTACAGTACTATATTTGCAGGGATACCCTTTTCAGAAAAAAAAGAAAAGATGCTTCTAGACCATGAAAATTCCAATATAAACCAAAATCTGAACAGGTTGAATTTGATTGAAATCAATGGAAATACTACGATATGTTGCAATTCCATAGAAAAATGTCAGTATGTCCGAGGGGAAGAAGGTCTGAGTATCAAGAGTGTGTCAATCAACAGTAAGGCAAGCCACAAATATATGAACCCTTGGTGGTTCTGGTTCAGCCAAAGTTCTCTAAGATGTTTCAAACTGACTAGACAACATCTCAAGTAAAAATAGAAAATGTAAAATTCTGGTACTGTAGTACTACAAAAGTTTTATATCAATTTTTTTATGTTGACAATACGATAAATATAAATAAATATTTCTGCGTCAATACAAAGGCTCTGAAGCCAAAAACAATGTTCATCAGATATTGCAAGACAAAATGTTATTTCCAATTTTCTACTCGCTCATTGCTGATTTCATTAAAAAAGAATGAATATCATCAACTCCCTTCATTATATTCAGGCCAAAAAGTGAGTTGGAAAAAAATTAATTAATGATTTGACTAATGCCACCGAATTGAAAATAAAGAAACTTGTTTTGGATCGATTACTTTAGGAAATGCAAAAGGCAAGTACAATGAGTAAGCAAGTATTTGTACAAGTTCATTACAACAAAAAATACCAAACAAGAATCGACATGGACACATCTCCTGAATGGAGAAACAGAATCAAGTTATGAGGCCAAGAGGTACAAACATACAAACATCACACACACAGACACACACGACATCACACACACAGACACACACGACATCACACACACAGACACACACGAAGTCATACACACAGTACTGACAATTTGCTGTACATTACAAGATGATTTCATCACAAAGAATTGCACTATAATGAGGTGAACAGATCGGCGGAGATGGGAGCCGTAGACAAAAATAGAACATCACCCGACACAGGAGAGGTGAACAAACACTAAAGAGTCGCGGGGGATGCAGCTGTTTGACCCAGTAAGGTCAAGTGTGGATTTGTGTAGATAACTGTACACATGCTGGGGAAAATATATGTATCTGTATGTCTGTTTAGTAGAGGTTTCACAGCATCATCGACACAATAAGGGCGTATCAATGCCAGGAAGAAGATTAAGACAATAGTACCATAAAGAAAGAAGTAGAAGGACCAGACCACACCTGTACATGTGTTGTGTTTGTGTATGTTTGTGTTTGCACTGCCTTGCATGTGTGTCTGCACGTGTGTAGAGTGTCTGCTTGCACAGGAGAAATATTCGACAGGCAAAAAATACAGGTAGAGATTTTCTTGGCAAGAAATGCAACTGTGATCATTATTTCACTATGCTCTCAACTGAAGTTATTCTGTATGGTGGACAATATGTCTCCACTAAAAGTGCAGTGAATGCTGATAGATCTATTGGCTGACATACCACGAGACAAACAGAATGGTAGGGAGGGAAGAAGTGTTGGGATGATTCTGCAACAATGAACATAGCATTGGGTGTTTTGTCTGTGAATCAAAGACACATAGAGTGAGCTTGTTGTTTGAATGCACAATTCCGTTTGTAAGAATTCAAACACAAGTTAAGTATCAGCCTACCAATCCTAGCTTCTTTTGACAAGGCTAATGTATTACAAAACTTGACGTCACTTCAACAAATTCATGTTCCAGAGATAAAAAGCCAAATGAACTAAAACTACAACAGTGAGAAATGTTAACTGATCAAACGTTCCATTTTCAAATTTTGTTGACAAAGGATAGATTCATGTTCCAGGGGGAAAAAAGCCAGTAATTCAAAACCGTGAGGACATCGCGATCCGACACACTGTGCGGACAAAAGCCGGAGAGAAAATCTTCAAATGAAATAGAAGTAAAAAACAAGATACATTGATGGTTTCCCTCACACTGACCAACAGATCTAACCCACACAATCAAAATGATCTCAAGCACAGAGGTCGCAAGTTTTTAAAATCTTTTCAAATAATCTCATTGCCGAGTTTGTGAATCAGTGTGGCATGACAGTAACACGAAGAATGGAATGATGCTGTGAGCAAAAGATCAAGGCAAGCTAAATGATCAGAGTAGAACATTCAAGTATTACATATCATACACAAATCTCAGAAGTCTTAAAGACATGGAGGAAGTGGGGAAGGTTCAAAGTCTTGTCAGATCGAGAAATGAGAGCTGCAGAGATTGTGACAAAGCTAAAACAGCCAAAGAAAATGGCGCCTCTGAAAATGAATAACAGCGAGGAATGGCTGAATGAAGAGTTCTCTTCTTTTTCTTTTTTCTTTTTTCAATTTCTTGTGGCCTCCAATAAAAGCTCATCAATTACTCGTTCAGCAAATCGTGGGTTGAGAATTAACTGGTTTTATGTCCACGTTTTAGTGAACGGAGAAAATTGGCGTCAAAGTTTGCTAATCACTACATTTTCATTGCAAAGTTCGAAAGGAAATCTCTCTATGCATTAAGATTACTCTTTACAGATTCAATTTTGTCAGAGATAGGAATTTGCATCTCAATAATTCTTGTCCAACATCTACCTTTAAAAAAAACCAATCTGGACATAGAACTGGTTAATTCTCATCCCATGAAATATTTGACGGAGCAGAGAAGTACAGTTTTCAAAGCCTGAGACGACACCGGACAGCCAAGAACACAAGGAACTGTGGTGATTTATTCATGCACAAGTTGGAGAAATGACTCATCATACGTCAACAACAATCAAGTTGGGTGGATTAAATCTCCTCTGACAAAAGTCAACAGTCAAAGCAGCGAGAGACCTGAACTACCTAAGAGGGGGAAACATGGAGTAGACTGAGCTAATAGCCAAAGCAGGAAAACTGCTACCAGAGAAGGTGAACTAATCATTAATGACACGGACAAGATCCAAAGTGGGGAAATAGGAATACTGGAATACAGAAATACTTAAATACAGATAAAAATTCTTACTGATCGTTTTACTGAGGCGTTCATAAAAATAACCATCAGAAAATGCAGAAATAAAAGCATGAATCATGACATGTTCATCCTTACAAGTCCGTGGACTCAAGACTTTAAGTCTGAGTGAACAATACTGGTAGGGACTCACTCATTTTAAAAAAATATATTCAGAATTTTAAATCCAGCACGGGCATGTGAAGCCAGCTCATAAGTCAGAAATAAACAGATACAGAATTATCCATCAAAAAGAAAAGAAAATACATATTAGTTCATTTGGCCTTTACATAATCAGTTCATGTGGCAATTTGCTGCAGAACATGAGATGAAAGCAAGTGGCGATGGTGACAAAACTGTTCCCCCAAAGCACTTGGCAAGAAAAGACACAAGCGTGTGATGACAAGCACGCACAGATATAGTGAGCGCTACAGAGAGGAGCCTCCATTTACCATACCCTACAAACAAGTCATCCACTTGGGTCTAATAAAAATACCAGACCCCAACCAAAAAGAGTTCATCCATATGCAGCTACTTACTATTCTGTAGAACATGATAGGTTAATAATCTAGAGCTATAAAACCATAAACTACTAGTCTATCTGTGCTAACGACAATGAACAAGAGACTTCATCAAGCTTTCAATTCCATGTGGGGGGGGGGGGGGTTTTAGTGCACTAGACTTGATGGTACCACAATAATCAGAGTTGTGTCAAACTGTTATATAAAATATATTGTTTGTAATTGTAATTTAAAAGTGTACTGAACAGATCAGTAGTCTTCACCACGATTGAGCTTTTGCCTGAGACGGTCAGGGCGCCAAATGGTTGAGATCATACAAAGATCATTCTCCTACCAAAGAACATTTTAAGAATAGGCTACACGCCAGAACAGCAGGTCTGAGATTTTGATCAAAGTAACAGCAATACTGTTTGTTCTGTCCCTATGAAGTACATTCAGTCAGTTATGCCTAGGGTGGCCTGGACTCAATAGAGAAAGCACCAGCCTTCATGGAGCTCAACTATTGAGCCACAGGCATTATTAAGCTTTCATTTCGGCAATGACTCTACAATTATATTGTCCTTTGATTGTTTTTTAAGTGTATGCATGCATGCTCAGGGCACAATACTGTAGAAATTACTTATAAAAGCTGTTGATTAACAGAAATGGGCTCTTGACAACAACTCAAGCCACTGGTGGAGGCAGGGTTGTGGAGGAGAGTTTGTAACTGTCTATCGAACTATGAAGAAATATGAATGAAGAGGGAAGGGAAAAAAGAAAATGAATTCAGATCTTCAATCTATTGGCAAGGATTTCTTTTTTTTTTTTGCCCATTGCCAAAAATATGGAGATGATGGATCATCAATATGAAATACGAACTAAATGTATTCATGAACATAACTGGAAAAAAAATTCCAAGATAAAAAAAAACCCATAAGTAATAAAGTATAAAATCAGAAAAATTGCTGATATAACTATACAAAGTTGTGCATGGAAAACTGCATATTTTGTGTTCAAACAATAGATGCAACTTGCAGATCTTGTTCTGTGGTATCGGTTTCGTCTATTTTTTGTTCAGATCCGAGTCAAATTGTGTGAGTCAAGAATAATGAGAATGTGCGTTATTTGTGCCAATGACTTTCTATAGCGTTACATGAAACCATAGCAAAAGCTCTATCTTCACAACAACTACTGTATGCAATGTAGGCGCGATGTTTGTCCAGTTATGTTTTGATCTAGGACATTGGGTGAGGCCCGCCTTTTCAACAATTTGGGGTCATGTGGTAAAATTTCTTCGTATAAACACCAGCTGAAGATGATGGTAAAAATGTGCATGTTGTATTTGACCCTGGTATAATGCTGTTGAAAAACAAACCAAAAAATGAAAAATATTATAAAATAAACAAGCAACAAAGAAAAAAAATGAGTCCCGGTTTGATCAGCAAACGTTAAAGCATTTCTTAATATAACAAGAAAAAGAAGCAGCTGAGGAGAAAGCAGCAAATCAAATAACAGAACAACAACAGATTTGTCCAGCTAATCCAGATCTTTTCTCAAAGCCAAAATGATAAAAAAAAAAACAAGAAACAACTGTGGAGAAGAAGATAGAAACGGCTACGTCTTACCACACAACTTCCTAGCATGGGCCATAACTCTAACCAGCTCAATAAGAAAGGGCCTAAAATTGACGAAAGTAGACGATGATATAAAGCAAAGTTAGACGGCATAAAAATGTCATTTGCCGTAGCAGTTGTTCTTGTTGTCATTCAGGGACTATTATGGGTCGTTCACCCTTCAAGTCGTCTCAACAACTAAGAGAGGCAGCTGTACCCTTGGTTTTCACTAAAAGTTAAATTTGATTCATGGTAGCCATGTGCACATAAGGAATTCACATTGCTCAAAATTGTTCTACATAACAACATTGTACAAGTTTGAGATATAAAAAGTGAAGGCGACTTCTAGATGTGAATCTCACTCAACTGACTCCGTCATCAGGACAAAACAGCACAGAATAATTTCTCTTAGTTGCTGCACCTAAACCACTTACATCAGTCAGAGATTTTAACGGCACCAAACAGAGATGGTTGAGGGGTGTGTGTGAAAGCAGGACGCGCGCACGCCCGCATGGAAAAATCCCATCATAGACACAAGGGGGGAAAACTTTCCTACTCCTCTAGACTGGGGCACCATAACAGAAACAAGAAAATGAACAGCACACTTGTTGGCGAGGCCAGCAAATCACAATGTAAAAATAAATAGCAACAGCATGTAGTTTGTTTCCTCCCACAGATCATGAACACCTCAGGTTATGCTCATTCCACTGGGCACTTTTGGAGCAAGAAAAAGAAAACTGGACACAAGAAATGTATGTACATACATGGTATACCACTCCAACATCCCCAAAAGACAACAAGCAGTGCACCCGCAGAAAACGCTGATAACGACAGCAACTACTCTAAATTGCCACCTTCACATCAGAGCAGTTCTATCGACACCATCACAGTCAGTACACTACGACTACCACGCTATCCATGTGCTGTAATCATCTCCCGAAAGGGCGTTCTTCTGTCCTGGCCATAGAAGACTTTGAATCTCAAGGCTAATTTACCGAATTTCCAAATTTCGATGATGTTTTATTTTAACAGCACTGAGAAGAATAGCGCCTTTGTTTCCTCTCGGAGACCACACCATACCCATATATATGTACAGCAGTTCATACAATCCATCACTTTAGATTAACAAAAGAAATCAACATTTTATACCATCACGCCAAGTTTGGACAGAATCCAGCATTTCACTAATCGAACCGAGTGGCATGAAAACTCTGAATCACAATTACTGTAACATTGAGATGGTGGCTTACAAACCCAGAGACAAATACCAAATACGAGGAGAAAAATGACAGAGAAAAACCTAGACAAAGACCAATGTCGAGCTTGAAAGGAGATCAAAAGTGTATCTAAATCAATCCTTATAAAATGGCCTCTAAACTGATGAGCTTAGAAGAGACACTAGACTTAATTGACTGCATTTTGAAAATGCTACAGTACGGTCAGATTTACAGTATAGTTGTGAGAAGGAAAAAAATTAAACCAGCGAAAAAGGAAAAAATGAGGAGTGGAAAAAATTAGAACAGGTGGTGATGCTCCTGCAACCACTGACAACATTGCCAAACCTCAATGCGACAGCGAGGCGAGGGGGAAACGGTGGCGGAGCTGGAAGAACTAGAGTAAAACATGGAAGAATGAGGATAGAACAAGAAAAAATTAAGTCAACTTAAGAAGGAAAATAGATCAATTCTGACCATGTACAGAGAGAAATACTTGTGAACGAAACAAAGCAGTCATTGAGGTACAGAGTGGACGATAGCGACAAAGCTGCCAGATAGTCACAGCCGCTCATATGATGATTAAAGCACTTGCAATCGACAGGACACATTCTGCCTGCACCGAGGAATTCCTGTATGTAGAGGTGACAAATTATAGGAAAACTTTGCAGTGGCCTTCTAGTACTCTTGGGTGACCTTCTCGCAACAAAGGCAACCAGATCTAGATTTATGGAAATGATAAGGTCTTTTACACATTACGGCCGCGTTGAGACATATTTTTTCTTACAGACTTCAGCAAACATAACATCGAAAATCAACACCTCAGTGAAAAGAATAAATCCCTGCTTGTAGCTACAGCGGGCCACAGAAAAGATGAAAGAAAGGCAGCCCCATCCCTGTAGAAAACTAATAGATAAAATGTATGATGGTACAGATCTTTGCTGAAGCACAAGCACATGCTTCTAGCTGACATGGGAAAACGGGAAATGCTTGGATGTTCAAAGAGAACCAGGACATCATAGAGCAACGAGCATAAAAGCTTCAGAAGCAAAAAGTACATGATAAAGCTTTACAAACAATTATCTCCACCTCACATGTTAAGATCTTTGTCAGCATTGATGAAAAATACAGATCTGATGCAGTCTTAGTTTCTATGCGTTTTCCATCGTCGTAGGGATACAATTGACCATAAATAGAACCATTCCTGATTTATTCCACTAGTCTATCAGTCGTAAGCTGGCGACCAATGACTGGAGAAAAAAATGTAAATCTGTCGCTCGTAAAATCGCCGTTGCAAACAAGCACTGACGTCGACTAGACATCAACACCTGCACCACATTCACGCACTCTAACTCCCGCGCACTCTAACTCCCGCACACTCTAACTCCCGCACTCTCACTCACGCAACCATACAGACAAATGCATTGCACTATGTACATTCCAGCAATGAAACTAAAAGAAATTACAACATGGCTGCGCCAGAGGCCTATCAGTCTTCTGAAGCAAAACAAAACTGTTTTAAAAAACAAAAACAAAACCAGGCCATGTTACATTATGTCCATGAAACATGTTGGACACCTGGTGACAACGACTACCACGTCAAACAAACCACAAGTTGTACAACATTCACAAAACAGATTTAAAATCAAAGGCAGGGCCAGTCAGGAATAGAGATGACAGAAGAAGAAGAAAGTCTTGAGGTGGAATACAAAATGAGGTACTTCATGATGACGTATCAATGCTTAAAGCGGCTGCATCTCTCTCCGACTGTGAAATCCACAGGCAATGAGAGTGCTATAATGAAGTGGGGAGGGACAACGTCCTGACGGGCAACAAAACAATACAGGAGGAGAGAAAACATCATCAGAGCATTGTATGTGCGTCACTTCGTCTTCCACGTAGTTACTCCCCAAGTCCGTTCTCGCTCGTCTCATCTATCCTTCGTCATTCTTTCTCTCTTTCTTTCCGCTGAGGCTTCTCCAGAATTAAGATCCCCGGTCAGTCCACATGATGCCAAGTAGCACCTCAAGTTGTCAGGGACACACGAGTTATGTCCCCTTTCGCTCTGCGGTCAGTCACTTCCAGTCCTCTTTACTTTCCAGACGAGACTTCATTGGCACCACATGGGGGGGGAGGGTGTCTTGAGCAAAAGGAGATCCGTGTCAGCTTAAAAGGGGGGGGGGGGGGGGGGGGAAATGGAAAGGGGCCTGTGTTGTAATGTATTTCATTTTTCCACAATT